>CAJNJA010063197.1:0-23290 GCA_905231915.1 Symbiodinium necroappetens
ACAAGAAATAGCACTAGTACTAGTACTGGTGTTAATACTACTACTACTACTACTACTACTACTACTACTACTACTCCTACTCCTGCTCCTGCTCCTGCTCCTGCTCCTGCTCCTACTCCTACTCCTACTCCTACCCTGCTACTCCTACTACTCCCACGACTCCCACGACGCCTCCTACTACTCCTACTACTCCTACTACGCCTACTGCCACCACTACTGCTATTGCTTACGCGCTTCCTGTAGTATCACTTGCATCTACTGTTGCGAGTGGCTCAACTTCAAAGTACGGAGGCGGCAAAATCCCTTTCTTGGTTGCTACTTGTTTTGGTTTCTGCTATTGCTGTTCCTCTTGTCACTGCCCTCAGAACAACTGCGGGCATAATTGTTGTTGGTGCTCTTTCTTCTCCTGCATGTTTTTTTACTGTTGCCTGCAGTCCTTCATTCCACTGTAGGACACGACCCATGCGTCCCGCGCCAGCGTGCGCTGGAGGCCTTTCGACTGCTTTCCGAGCACTTGTGTGTTTTTGGGATTCTGGATTGGGGCACTTCAAGGCTTTAGGGTCGAAGGGTGTAGTAGCAGACCCAAACATTGCGCAGCTTGGACTACAGCAGCTACGGGCTTAGATTTTTCGGTTTGACATCCCAAAGCCCCAACCCCGAGACTTCAAAGCCAACGCCCCATATTCCAAAGGCTCTATAAGCCCTAAGCCCTAAGTCCCATAGCCCACCGCGAATTTCACTCCCTTGGCCGTGGTCCTTTCAATGTTTCTTTAGAAAGTGCAACCAGGCGGAGGTGCTGGTCTTGCTGAAGAGGCACTCCGAAGCCATAGAGGCGCCTGAGTGCTTGCGCGGGTTCAAGGTTGGGCTTGGGGTTGGGGGTATGGCTCGGACTTTTCATTGAAGAGGGCAGTTCTTTAAATTAGGGTCCCCTTTTTGGGTCCCCCAATAGTACGACACCCTTATAAAAAGGGACCCTAAACGGGATCCTAGTTTAGAAAACTACCCCATGTAGGGGTTCCCAGAGAGTGTTCAGATCCCAAGTCCCCACTTAAACCCCTGTTTGCTGAAGCGCCCTTTGGGCTCAGGCTGTTTAGTCTACGGTTGCATAGCCTCTCGAGTTTGAAGCGTGGTCATTGCTCTTTCGGAGTTGAAGTGACGCTTGCAGCCCTTGCCATAGTTCCGGACGTTCTTCAAACATCTGCGCTGCACCTGTAAGAAGCCCAGCCAGACCCTCCATGTGTGCTGGGATCCCGATGCCGCTTTACGACAGAAAGTCCTTCAGTCGTGATTTGAGGTATTTACTTGGCTCCCAGCCTGACCCACAAATCCTATACCACCTTGCATGAATTCATCAAAACGTACAAGACTGTACCTTGCGAAACGTAGCCAACAACCCCTAGCCAACCTTTCAACCGCCCCCCTGTGAAACCTAACCAAAAGGCCGCCACCTCTGAACAAACCCTCTGCAATGCTGTTGTGCACCCTAAACCCTAAACCTTAAGCCCTAAACCTGAAGCCTTAAAGCCTTAAGCCTTAAGCCCTAAACCCTAAATCCCTAAACCCTAGAACCCTAAACCCCGCGGTCGGGTGCAGGCCTGCTCTGCCGTTTTGGCCCTGAACTCCAGGCACTGGACTTAGGGCGACGATGGAGGTTTGAAGCATTAGCGTCCTTTGTGGCTGCTTTTTATGAGGGTGCCGTTCCAGTTTGGGGATTGAAAAAGGAGACCCGCATTTAGACCACTACCCATATAGGGGCCTAAAGAATGGCGAATAGTATCCGCTAAGGTTCCCCCAGAGAACCATACTGGAATCTACCCAAAGCCCCATTCTAACTGTTAAGATCCTTATAGTAGGGCTGCTACGAGGATGCCACATGGATTCTAGGGTTATTACAATGGTTGCTGTAAGGGTTGCTGTGGGGGGCACAGCATGAGAGTTACGATGAGGGTTGCAATAGCGGTTACTGTAAGGTTTGCGTGAAGGGATTCCTGTAAGGGTCACCGCTGCGCCGGGGGGAGCTATGCAGGTTACGATGAGGGTTGCGACAAGCAGGTACAGCAGTATCTGTACGGGTTGCTACAAGAGATTCCTGTAAGGGTTCAAATGCCTTCATTCGCAGACCTCTGCTCCACCCATCTATGTAGATGCCTGCTTCGATCCGACAAATCGAAAACCCCACAACCCTAGTCTACCCCAGAACCCTCAACTCCAAACCATAAACCCTGAACCCTGCACCCTAAACCCTAAACCCCAATTCCGAAGCGCCCAGGGGCCACGCGGACGCACGCGTCATGCGGGGCTGGTGCCTCTCCGAAACGGGGGAGGTAGAGGCCGCTTTCGAGGCAGAAGAGGGAGCAAAGGGGGTCCTTTTCAGAGTCCTTTGTGGGTTCCTGCACTGGGTTCTGCAAGGGTCAATGTACTGTACAGCTGTAATATAGGAGCCTTGTTAAGAACTAAGATAGGGTTTGGGGGAATATTATCCTATATTCGTTTGGGGTGGCCTAGGGAAAGAAATAGTGTTCCTAATTGTGCACGACTGCTACTTGGGTATACTTGGGTAATGGTGACGGTGACCATCATGGTGGTTTAGGCTGTGGAGTTTAGGTTTAGAGCAGGGTTTGGGATTTATCCTTTTGGGGTGATGATGGATCGTGATGACGATATGCTGTGTCGAGTGATGAGGTGGCTGACAGACTGATTGTTTCTGCCACTTAGATAGGATCGTGCCTATGTGTTTAGTCACGAGTTGCGTGGCAAGGGGGTTTTGGACCTCGGTAGTGAGAATTGGGGGCTTCCAGGCTGAAGCATTGAGTTCAACACTAGTTTATGTTTGGGTGATTCTTGAGTTCCTGATAACTATGAGGCTGCTGTGACACTTGGCGGGGTTAGGGGGATAACGGTCTAGGGTTTAGGGTTTAGGGGCTTTGCCCTGGAGTGGACACGCGCAGAAGCCTTTTGGGCTCTTGTATCTCTCTACTAGGTAGTATTAGGGAGACCCCATTAAAGGGGACCCTTCTTAGCCCTCCTTTTGGCTCCCTCACAAAGGGATCTTGCTGACGGGGTCTATATTTTTTCAAGGGCCCCCCAAATCCTAACTCCTACTCTGGGTAAAGCCTAAGCTCATACCCTGAACCCTGCAATCCTCCAACACTCCTAGTGGTCTTCCCGACGGCTCTTGCGATCTCAAGGGATGAGTCCGTAGACCCTAGCCTCCGTCTCTGAAACTGAATTCCCGAACCCCTGAACCGGATCCCCAAGAGAAACTCTGAACCCAAACCGCCAAAAGCCATAGAGGAGTGAAGTTCTAAACTCCCCAAACCCACTGCCACAGTTTAGGGAAGTGACACGCCTGGGAAAGCCTCTACAGCCCCAAGGAAGCTAGCCCCTGATCCGCCTGAAACCAAACTCCTGGCACATGGTTGAATGCAAGGGCCCGAATAATTAGCGACATTGGTCCTTAGGGTTCCTGAATATGACACTACTATTGCATTCCCCCGAAACTGTATTCCACTTGTTAAGACCCCTACATCAGCCAAGTGCCGTGAAGGATGTGGCGGCCGCCGTGGCCTTGGCGCCAGAACGGGCCGACGTCCACGAGGCCCCTGACATCCTGCGGGCTGTTTAGCGGTTTAAGCAGCCCACGAAATTTCTAAGGTTAAGGTTTCAGGGCACATTTGGTGCTTCTTGTATGGGGTTGAGAGGGTTTTTGAAGAGTTTTACCGGATGTTGGTGATCTAGACGGGGTGTTGGAGAGCTTAATGGGGTGAGCCTGTCTGGGTTCAGCGCCAGTTGGGTTTAGGGGTTTTAAGGTTAAGACTCTCAGGAAAACTATGTGGCGCCCGAAAGAAATCCCACACCCTAAACTCCTAAACCCTCAGCCTCCGAAGTGCTACAGCCTTTAGCCCTGAAGTCCAAAGCCCTAAAGCCCGAAGCCTCAAGCCAAAAAGCCCAAAGCCCCAAAGCCCAAAGCCCCAAAGCCCCAAAGCCCTAAATCCCTAAAGCCCCAAAGCCCCACAGCCCTGAAGCCCTAAAGCCCTAAAGCCCGAAAGCCCTACAGCCCTAAAGCCCTAAAGCCCTAAAGCCCTAAAGCCCTAAAGCCCTAAAGCCCCAACGCCCTAAAGCCCTAAAGCCCGAAAGCCCTAAAGCCCCGCCCCAAAAGCCCCGCCCGAAAAGGCGTACGCGGATCTCTGCCTGCAGTATGGTCGCCTCGGAGAGGCCTTTCCGATATCTTTTCGAAGGTGGTTTAGGGTTTAGGGTTTAGGGGTTTAGGGTTTAGGGTTTAGAGTCTAGGGTCCCTTTGGGGATATAGACCCTCTCAATAAGGTCACCTCCTACTATGGGGGCCTCTTCTAAGGATTCTTTTGTCAGGGTTACCCTAAACCTTAAACCCTAAACCGTGTTCTATTATGAGGGGGTTTCTGGTGTGATTAGTAGGGCTTTTTGTACGGCTTCTAGCTAAGAGCTCTGCTAAAAAGGGTTTGTTTCTGCTGCTTCTTTGCTTTCAGCGAGGCCTGGGACCTTCCAATTGGAGGCTTCAGAGGGGTGTTTCAGCCGGGGTTTAGGGGTTCAGGGGGAAGGGGCTTCGGGGTTTGGGGTTTGATTTTAAAATGTCTTGTAGTTGGGCTCAGTATTTATTCAGGTGTTTTGAAACTTGGGACCTTGACCTGTAGGCTTTTTCTCACACACGCCGGGGTCTTGGAGTCTTGGGTTTTATCGACTAATGATGGGGCCTTAATCATTAGAACAGGGTTTTGGGGGCTCCTTATTATAAATATAGTATACTATACCCCAAACCCTATTCCAATTATGAAGGCTCCTAAATTAGGCGTTATGTAGAGGCCTTGAGTGTTTGGGATCAGGCCCCCGGCTCCTGCTCATCGTCTAGGGGCAGGAATGGCTGCCGAAGAGAAGAGAATGGGCCAACTTAGAAGGCTAAAAAAACCTCTGCCCCGAGCGCCAAAGCCCGCACGTTAAGACGCCTACACCATTTCCGGTAGGGTTTAGGGTTTAGGGTTTAGGTTTTAGGGTTTAGGGGTTTAGAGGTTTAGGGTTTAGGGTTTGGCTCCGAGTCGCTCGGAGTTTCGATGGTCCCCTTCTGCTCGAAGATTTGAGATCCATCCTCAGGTGTGGACCTGCACCCAAAGATGCATGCCTCCGCCACTAAAAGGGGCCTTCTTGGGCCTTAACAATGAAATGCGGTTTTGGGGTGTACTCTATAATTATACTGAGGAACTTTAGTAGGGAATACTAACGGTAGTTTATACCGACTCTTATATTAAACTAAGTATCCCTATAATTTTAGTAAGGAACCCACAATAGCATGGGTAATTATTTAGGCACCTATATTAGCTTCATAGCCCTGCTATCCGCAGAAACCCGGCCCAAGAGCTTGAAGACTTCGACGGCCCGAAAGGTGTTTGGGGTTGCTTGGTTTCGGGGTCAAGTTTTAGGGTTTGGACTTTAGAGTTCAGGGTAGGGTTGTTCGCCTTTAGGCAGTAACGCATCCTTATCATCCCCGTAGAACGATGCGGTAACACACCCGAATAAACACGATAAGGATCTCTGAAAGGGGTTCCCCCCCATTCGGCAAACTAACTAAGGTTTGTGTTTCTGTTTCGTGCAAGCTCCGGGTTTGGGGCAGAAGGGCTTAGGGTGTAAGAGTTTCGGTTTGGGGCTTAGAGCATACGGGTTTAGGTTTTGGTCTCGAGCATCTACTGCGGTGCGCAAGCGTGAGTTTTGAAAAGCGGAACCCCTAAACCACAAAACCCTAAGCTCTGAACCCTAAACCCCAAGCTCTAAACCCTAAGCCCAAAACTCTCAACCCTAAGCTCTAAACCCTAAACCCAAAACTTTCAACCCTCCAACCCTTTTTCAGGCCTTTCATGCTTACGGAAGTGCTGCCAAACTCTCGGCGGGGCCAGCTGTCTCCAGGTTGGTCTTGGAAGCGCCAGGGTTTCGGTTTGGGCAGTTCAGGGTTTAGGGTTTACAGCAGTTTAGGGTTCAGGGTTAAGGGCAGTTTAGGGTTTAGGGGTGTAGGCTGTCCACCGCTTTGGTTTTTGGTTTCGGCTGTTGCACTTTTGTTGATTTTAGGCTTTTGCAGTTTAGGGTCTCGGGAAGGTCTGGTGTTCCGGGCAGACTGCTCTTTGCCACGATTTCAGTATCATTTCAACAGATGAAGTGGTTTAGGGTTTAGGGGTTGGAAATGGTGTTGGAGATGCCAGGCATGTCATTTTTGTGTCGGAGTTCTTGTTGTCAGGCCTGAGGTTCGCGACTTACGGCTTGGGGCGTGCGACTTCATCCCAGAGCCTTCAATGCGAGTTTTCCCAACATGCTACTGTACTATCCTTGCAGTGTGTGTGAGCCGTCCCCAGCCCGAAAATCAGTAAAAGCTGGCATTGTTCTAGGATAACCTGCGTGGAATTGGGTGAAAACGGGCTTAGGACTTAGGGACTTCTGGTTTAGAGTCTAGACCTAAGCGCCCTAGACCCCAACTTTACCCTAGACCCCAGACCCATCTTAGTCTTGTGCGGAAATACCCAGTGCAACTGGAAAGGGCCATGAAACGGTGGCCCTCTCAGAGACCGCAAAACCCTTTCACGAAGCAAGATACAGAGACACTTAAGATACTACAGGGCTCGGGAATAATTACCCTAGTGTTATAGTCAGAGTATAATATACCCCAAACCTTATTCTGAAATGAATAAGGCCCTTATATGGCTTTGACTTTGATTCAAAGCCCTACACGCTAAAACCCTACACCCCAGAGCCCCACAGTCTAAAGCCCCGCAGGTGTACTCTTCTTATAAGGGGCCTTTGTTAGTACAAGTAGAGTATAATACGGGAGTTTCCGATAATTAGGGGTAGACTATTTAAGGGACCTTTATAATAAGGATCCTACTATTTAGGGTACTATATTAGGGTCCCCTATTTTCGGAAACCCCCCAACAACGTACAAACCCCATTAAGGCCCCTAAAGGGCCTGGGCAGTCCCTTCTAATCCTGCCAGGCTACCTTTCAAGCGCGCCCGGTTCCGAGAGCAAGGGATCAGGGTTTGTTTGGCTTTTCGGTTTTCGGGCGGGGGGGAGGGGAGGGGGCGGTTGGGGGGTTTTGAGTTTCAGGGTTGAGTTGTTTAGGGAAAAAGGGATCAAAGGCTCCATGCAGGTTTCGGGTTTAGGCTTGAGGGAAGAGAGGTTACGCCAGGGGATTGGGTTCAAGGTTTCGGGTTCAGGGTTTAGGCTCGAGGGATTAGGGTTTGTGGGGAGTCAGGTTTGTGACTTCGAGGGTGTTAGAAACATGTACATTCGCATGCTCAAAGACGGACACACCGGATACAAATCTTCAGATCTAAACCCAAACTTCGGAAGGCGGACCGTGCACACCTTCCCGAAACCCCATAGGCATAGTGCCTTCCTAAAGCCTTAATTCCTGAACCGCCCTGAAGCCGTAATCCCTGAACCTCGGAAACCCCTAAAGCCTAAACCTCCAAACCCTAACCCTAAAGCCCCAAAAGCCCTATAAACCCTAAACCCTAAGGCCTAAACTCTCTCTGAAACCATAAGTTCCAAACCCCAAAACCCCAAGTCCTGTAAGAGACACCCCTCTGCAAGGCACTCGCGCAGCTCTTGGTCGGGAACCTCACCGGTGCCGAGCAGGTGCCTTCGAAGAGTGTTGCATTCGTGTTTTGTTGCTCCCAGCTCTAAACTCCCTGGGCCCTAATCTCCTTAAGCCCTAAACTCCCTAAGCCCCAAACTCCCTAAGCCCTAAACTCCTTAAACCCTAAACTCCCCAAGCCCTAAACTCCTTAAGCCCTAAACCCTGCAGGGTTCGGGCGAGGATTCGGGTTTGGGCAAGGACTTCAGAAAGCTCTAGGTCTTTAACTTTAGAGCTTAGGGTTTAGACTTTTCGGGTCTCCTCCAGTCTTCCATACTCTACATTGTCCCTACCGCGGATATTTGGAGGGGTTAAGGTTTAGGGTTTAGGGATAATCTGAGTCTGTGGACTTTCAATGTGCTGCTACTACTACTACTACGACGACGACGACTACTACTTCTACTACTTCTAATTACTCAGCATACGCATACTCATGTTCATATTGACAGTAACTAATGCTTGCACTTGTAATACTTATACTACAAATGCTAATGCTTTGTACCAAAACTGATGCAGCAACAACAGCTAGAGCAACAGCATCAGCAGCCAGCAGCAAGCAGCAAGCCAGCAGCAAGCAGCAACGGTAATAACAACGACACCGCAACAAAGGTAATGTTAGTAGAAGTGTTTTGATTAGCATGCAGGAGCAGGCCTAACCCATTGAGTACTCTAACCTCTAAGCACTTTTGTGAAAACTAGGCGATTCTGGGATTGGTATGTGAAAGCAGTGTGCTGCTCTTCGTTCCATCGCTTAACGCCCGGCCCTACCACAGTTACCTCCGCACCTACACCGAAAAAGCTTGCTGTTGATGAAAACTTCCAAACGCCCAATCCATCTGGTCACGTTACATCGTTGCGTCTGCAGGAGCTTGCACGTGCAGTCCGTGTACGTGCTTGCCCCAGACATTTGGCACGGAAGGACACTTTGCATTGAAAGCGCCGATGTGAGAAGGACTCCCTGTGCAGCGTCTAATTCTGATGCCTGACTTCATTCAGTGTATTTCCCAAAGCAGACATAATCTCAAGGTGATGCCCGCCCGAAAAACACCGAAGCCTAAAGTCCGAAAGCCTGAGGCCATGCACCCTAGGCCCCAAAATTCACAGAAATAAGATGCTTCTTGATTCGCACACAAGGGTTCAACAGTTCGTCCTGTACGGGGCCACCCTAAAAGATCGCAAGACACGGCAACATCATGAATCCCTGCCCCTGGCTTCGAGAGCTTGGCTTCTTCAAATAAAGGGGCCTAACAGGCAACCCCCTTGAAGCCCCTACACAAGGAGCTCCCCAAACATTAAATCGGCACCCGAATTCCAAGAACCCTACATCCCCAAGCTTCAAACCCCAAACTCGAAAACCGCAAAACCCTGAACCACCTCATCCCGAAACCCTAAATTCCTGAACCCACGGCCCCGGGCCCTGGCAATAAACGACCCCACACTTCTCAAAGCCCCTACAAACCTCCACAGTGCCATAGAACCTGTACAAGAATCCGAAAAGAATCCCTATGGAGCCAATATAGAGCACTCATGGAACCCTTGCAGAAACTACTAGAGAGGTCTGAAACATTTTCAATCGTATCCCCACGTCGTCCCGAATGTAACTTAGTATAAGAACCACAGATCCCTATACCCCTGACCTAAGGAATATACTGTGATAGGGTTCCTTCAAGGGTACCTGTAAGGGTACGATGATAGGGTTCCTTTTAGGACTAGACCCTTAAATTATAAGGGGGCTTAATATTATGGTTTAAGGTACATTCCTTGATTAAGAGACACAGGCCCGGGCATGTCCTCGGCTGTGCGGGCGAAAGACGGGGAAGCGGCCTCAGACCCTTCGATTCGGTGGTTTAGAGTTTTGGGTTTAGGGTTTTTAGGGGTTTAGCGTTTGGGGTTTGGGGCTTAGGGGTTTAGGATTTAGGGTTGGTGTTTTTGGCATTTTAGGGTATGGGGTTCAAGGTTTGGAGGCTTTGGGGGGTTTTCGAATTTTAGAAATGTGAGGGTTTAGCTGGTTGGGGCTGTGTGTAAGTTGGAGGTTGTGACGGGTTTGGGATTTAGGGTTTCTGGTTTGGGATTGCCAATTGTTGTTTGCGCGTCTTAGCTGTTCTGCCCCATGAACGCAAAACCAGGCTTGTCATCAGAAGGGGCCCTCTCGTATTGGCCACAATTTGGCAACATGAAGATGTAACTTCAGCTTGACTTGCGAGCCCATCCCCGACTGAAGGAGACGAGCGAGGGGGCTTAGTCATTTAGGGTGTTTAAATTCCCCCGACCCCTCACCCCGGAATCCGACAGTTATTGCCTGGCAAATGGCCTTTGCCAGACTCCCGAACTGCATGCAGCAACTGGCACCTCTGCTACCGCTAAATCATTGCATGCCTCCTCTGAAGTGCCAAGCAGTCAGAGATATGACAGTTCCTACGGTTGATGATATAAATCCTGCATTGTCCCATAATAAGGAATATACCCATAATTCCCATAGTTTGGGGGTCATTGCGCTTTAGTCTCTACTGTCATACATGCAGACATACGACCACAGATGCATTGCAAGGTGGGGATTCTCCTTTCCATGCTCCGCTGTGACTGGCGCCATGCGCACGTCCGTGCGGAGCTCAGCCTCTACTGCAGGCGCCTCCCCAGGATGAACTTCGGTTACGGGCCAACACGACTTGAAGGATCGACATAATTCGGGTTCCACCTTGCCAGTGACTAACCCACATCGGTCGAATTTGGACACGGCTTCAATGGTAATTACCGTATATCTTCGAGAGCGCATCTCACAGAATACCTGCACTGGACACGTCTGCATTTTGGGTCGTCTCTGGGGGTACCATCTCAGGGTACCATGAGCGAAGCTTGAGAATGCCACGGTGCTCAAGCTGTCTGACCCGACAGCGATAAGCTCCAACCTCCAAAACACCACTGCTGCCTAGATAGGCTTTCTTCCATCTTGACATAAGTACTGTAGAACCAGGAAAGCAGCCGTAAACCCGAGCCGGAACGCAAAACCTGAAAGTCTGCAAGCTCCAACCCAACAAGGTGGACCTTCAACCCTGTCTTCCTTCATCCCCTACAGCTTTCGTCACGTCTGGTGGTTTAGAGTTTAGAGCCTAGGTTCAAGGATGTTCGGTTTGGGTGAGACTTGACCCTCCGGAGG
This sequence comes from Symbiodinium necroappetens, assembly GCA_905231915.1. Lineage (NCBI taxonomy): Eukaryota > Dinophyceae > Suessiales > Symbiodiniaceae > Symbiodinium > Symbiodinium necroappetens. The sequence continues at coordinate 10,805 of CAJNJA010063197.1, forward strand.
CCCGGAGGCCCTGACTCCCTGCTCGAACATCCGCAAGACTAGATTTAGTATATTATAGTATGTTATAGTATATTATCGTATATTATAGTATGTTATAGTATGTTATAGTATACTGTAGTATATTGGAGAGTACACCTGTCAGCCCGCAGCAAGGCCTTAAACCCTAAACCCTAAACCGAGGCCTCGCGCTTCGAAGCTTCTTTTAGCAACCCAAAGGACGCCTTTGCACGCCGATCTGCTCATGCCGGCTCATACCGCCAAGCCCAAATCCAAATCCAAGTATGCAAGGCCAGGGCATGCAACTCTAAACCTCATTCCCTCGAGGCTTTAGGGTGTAGGGTTAAACATTCTGAACCCTCAAACCTAGACCCTGAAGCCTTGAGCGACACCCCCCCTATGCCCTACACCCTCGTGGTTTAGGATTTAGGGCTAAACCCCAAACCCGAGAGTATATAGCATATGGTATCTATCAGATCGTAGATAGTAGATAGTAGATAGTGTAGCATCTAGTATATACTATAGATACTTATAGTATCTAGTATATATATATATATTTATACATACACACACTATATACGATATACCAGACTTAATCATAGTACCTAGTATATACTATATAAAATATACCACCAAGGGCTGAACATGATGATCCACCAGTGTGGCGGCCTGGTCTCGGATCGGAGCTCAGCTGCTCCCCGCTTTCTTTTGCGGGCCAAAAAATCCCGGAGAATCCCAGTGAATCCCCCAACCTAGGGTTGAGGGTTTAGGGTTTGGGGTCTAGTCTTGAGGGTTTAGGGTCTGGGAGTTTGGGGTTTAGGGTTTGGGGCAAGGGTTTGGGGTTCAGGCCTTGGGGTTTGGGGTTTGAGGTAGGGTTTAGGGTTCAGTTCAGAGTTAGGATTAGAGTCCACGGAATCTAAACCCCAAGCCCTAAGGTGGTTCGGGTCTAGCGCTCTGTCTTGAAAAACTTGCAGTTGACACACGGCCCCTTTAGCATCGCTTAAGGAATCTCCTCAACCCCAAGCCCCAAACCCCCCATCCCTTAAGTACCCGAAACCCTAGACAGCCCCAAATCCCGTAAGTATTCTGTTAAACCCCAAAGCCAAAATCCTAAACCCCAAACCCTAAAACCGAAACCCCTAGAACCCAAGTCGCTTAAGACAATTCTTGGGGTCGCTACACCTTAAGCCCTAAACCCTGAGTATAGTTGAAGGAATCATGGGCCCCTGGGGCCTCTGGAAGGTTTCGAGTTTGGGGTTTCGAGTTTAGGGAGTTTGAGGTTCGAGAGATCAGTTTGCAGTGTAGGGTTTAGGGTTTAGGGTTTAGGATTTAGGGTTTAGGGTTTACGGTGTACGGTTTAGGGTTACGGTTTAGGGTTTAGGGCTTAGGTTTTAGAAGAGCTTCTGGGCTTCAAGTTGGCAGCATGGCCCCCAGGGATCGAGACCCGGACATGAGGGCTCCAGAGAACCGCGGCCTTCTTGAGGTCCCACGGTCCCACATCGAGTTCTTAATTCCGAAACCCCAAACCCTAAACCGTAAACCCCCAAAGTTAGCCTATAAGGTCCTATAAGCTCTACGCCCTAAGCCCCAAACCCAAGACCCTCAACCCTAGTACCTCAAGCCCATGCGCTCCGAGCCCCCCAAGCTCCGGAAGCCGGCGGCAGCTGAGGCGGGACAGGTGCCTCCGACGGCTTCAGATGGCCTGCCAGCATGGGCCCCGCGTCCGAGGGTTCGAGAGTTGGGGTTTAGGGGTGGAGACAAGACTGAACCAAGCGCCAGGCCTGAAACCTTACAAGCTTAAGCTGCTTTTAATGCTCAAGGCTCGGAACTCCCCCGTCGTTTGCTGGGGTTAGGTCGCGGTTGTTGTTGGAGCTTTCCGGTTTCCGGGGTTCAGCGACCTTGCTCTTCGGCGTTCTCGGCTCTGGGGAGTAGGAGATAAGGGGCTTGTCACAGGAAAGTTCAAAACGGAGACTCCCCCCAAAGATTCAACTCAACCGGGAACCCTAAACCCTGAACCCGGAACCCTAAACCCTGTAGACAAAGGTCAAGGCACCCAAAGCCCCTGAGCCGAGCAGGCTGTCGCAGAGGTAAAAAATGGCGCGATCTTGAGGCCTCCAGATACCTGAAGACGGTGTAGGGTTTAGGACAGACAGATGCGGTGAGTCCAAGGTGAATAGGGGTTAGGAGTTTAGGGTTTAGGGATAGAGAGCTCTTCGGAAAGTGAACAGCTTCAACGGCCTGGTGGTATCTCACTCTTGAGGTCATCTTCTTGCCACATGAGCTGATGGTCCTGCGCGGAGTGTCTTCGTCCGGTGCCCCAGCCACAAAGAGAAGATGCCGAAGTCGCACTCGGGAAGGGTCAGGCCTAGCTGGCAAGCCTAAGTAATTTGTATAATTGCTGCTATGCCTTTTCAAGGTTCCGAACGACATACGTATTCTCATCGACAGTGCCCCTGAGGCCTTGAGCAGTTCGGCGATCATGGTAACAATTTTGGTGGTGATGCTGTTATGGTGATTCTTCTTTGAATCGCTGTCGTTCTGATAGCTACATCTTGAACCCCGTAAGCCCTAAACCCTGAACCCCATCGAAATGAGGCTTTATGTGGGGGATGCCTCGACGGCCATCCAGGACCCGTTTGCTTTGCAAGCCTGGTGCTTTTTTCCAAAGGGAGGGAGCGTCAGACTCTCAAAACTGGAGGCTTCGAACACGAGCAATCATTGCCATTTGCAATGAGAATGACCATGTTAAAGCCATATTACCAGTGAGAGCAGTAGTACTTCGAAGATTAAATATGTAGAAAACAAAAAGACAAGACAAATAGCATAACATGAGTCGTGGTAGTAATACGAAATAGAAAGCGATAGCAGCAACACTACTAATAGTACTGGTACAGTAGTAGTAGTAGTAGTAGTAGTAGTAGTAGTAGTAGTAGTAATAGTAGTCGTCATAGCAGGAGTCATGGTCATGGTCATGGTCGTGGTCACAGCATAGAAGCAACAGCAGTAGGCAAACTCAATTAAAAGAGTTGGCTTCACTGCAAGGATGTTACGAAAAGGATGCTCCTATTCAGGGTTTTATGCGGCCGATGGAGTTCGGGGTGTAAGGGCTGTGAGCATTTGGCTCCCTAGATTCTGTAGGATGCAGCCAATCTCGAAGAGCTTTTGCCCGAAGCCTTGAGCCTCAAGCCCCAAACCTAAGCCTTAAACACTTTACCTGTTGTTGTTGTTGTTGTATTTTTGTTGTAGTTTTTTTGTTTGTTGTTGTTAGGTAATGATTGCAGCTGTGATTTTTCGTATCTATACGGACCTGGCCAAAACCCGCGCCAATGACTCGAGAAGGCTCATCAGACTCGCACAGCCCACCTAAGCACGATTAGAATTGCGTTGAGTAAGAACCATAGTAAGAACAACAAAGGTGCTGTTGGCCTACTGCCCATTCTTTGCTCCAAGAAACCAACCTGAATTCTACTCACTGGAATCCTGAAACTCCCAAACCCAAACCTTGAACCCCAAACCCTAAACCCAAAACCCAAAACCCTAAACCCCCAACCCCCCAGGCTTCTACAAGTGAGCATCCTCGCAGGACTTCGTTGCCGCCCTGGAGCTGGCGAGGTACTTGTCCTCCGCGGCAGACGAGGCATCCAAGAGCTGTGCCTGCTGTGCTTTTTGGGTTCAGGGTGTAGGGTTTAGGGGTTTGGGTTTAGGGTTTAGGGTTTAGGGTTTCGGGTTTAGGGTTTAGGGTTTTGGGTTTAGGGGTGGTGACAGTAGGAAGCTCTCCTGTGAAGGTTGCAGAGGGGTAGGCCAGTGAGGCTAGTGACGGCGCGAGGCGCATCAGTGCATCGTGCACGGCGGTTCTTTGTCTCTCCCAGCTTCTTAAATCGCGCTCGCTTCCTTGCGCATTTTGAAGATCTCGTGCTCCTGCCTCAGAGCTGGGCATGTGTTCGCCTTTCATTCCTTACGGCTTCTCGTCTTGTAATCACCACTGCTGTTCGTCTCTCGGAATGAACTTAGGAGTAGTCCTCGAGTGGTGGTCCTGGTGCTTTGGGATTCGGCGGCAGTTTTGCCACTTTCGTATTTTGGCTCCAGATTTTTTTAAAATACTTTTTAGGGTGTAGAGTCGAGTTTTGTGGGATGTTAGGGTCTTGAGGGTCGAGGTTCGGATTTTGTCAAAGAGCTCAGTATTCAAGTCCGGAGCTCTCCTGGCCCTAAACCCTGAACCCTATGAATATAGGCCGCAGCACTTGAGAAAAAACAAACCCAAAACCCCTAACTGAGTCCTCCCAAGGCTGGGGGCCGAGGCGCAGGTGGAGGGAAGGTGGGGGCGAGTAAGGGCAGCGAGCATAGTGGTAGTGCAATGCTCGGAACAGGAGAATGGATATTCCTGATGACCGCGTCGTTCAAGCATCATCATCATCATCGTCATCATCATCAGCAGTATCCTGCCATGATAGGACCAGTGAGGGTAGTAAAAAGACGAGCATTTAACAGTAAGTAAGACCACTTATGCCTTTGGGAGAGTTTATAGGATTACGGTCCTTAGGTTCACTCGCTGTTGGCAAAGCCACGGCTTAGGGTTTAGGGGTTGAGGGTTTTGAGCCAGGCCAACTGGGAGCATCGAAAGCCCGGGGAGTGTCTTCCACCGGAGGTGGCGTCGCGGGAAGGCGGGCGATTCGGGGGACCCAGGCCCTAAACCCTAAGTTCTGGTGTGGCGCTTGTTTGTTTTTTTGGGGAAGGGGGGGGGGCGGGTTCGGGCGTCGGGCTTGAGCTCGTGGCAGTCTCAGTCAGCTTGCATCGCTTGGGCTCTTTATGAGTGGTTCGAGAACTCCGAGAGTTGTGCCGGCAGCCAAACCCAAACTCTAAAAGTTTCGATATGTTTTGGGGTTTTGGGCTTCAGGGGTTTAGGGTTTATGGCAAGTTTATGGTCTAGGGTTGGTTTAGGGGTTAGGGCTGCTGTGGAAGTTCTTGTCGTAGTAAGCCTAAAGCCCCAATCCGGAAGGCATCAACCCAGACAACCACAGCTTGCTCGATGGCAGGCCTGTCCATCTTCGAGTGCGAGTGCACTTTCAACATGGCTCTCTGCTGCTGACCCAAGAATTTAGGGTCAGGAGTTTACGGCGAATATAGTATGGGGTTGGCGGGTTTGATGTTCAGGATCAAAGTTTAGGCTAAGGCTTTAGGGGATTGGATTGGGGGTACAGTTTCGAATATCATGCTTATTCAACTCCACATCAGACTTGAGAAGTTATTATTGATATTTTGCCAGTATTATTATTTTTGCTAGTTATCATTAGGACCGCAAGGGAGTCGAAGGAGCTCTTTGCAACATCATGAGGGACCTGGCAGAGAATGGCTTCCAGGTGAACACTTGCTCGCATGATTTCAGCGGCTCCAGCTCGGATTTCAGCGGCTCCAGCTCGGTGGTGGCTCCAACGCTGTTTCTGCAACCACACGGGTAGCTTTCTAAACTAGGGTCCCACTTCAGGGTCCTTTTTACAAGGCTGCCGTACTACATTGGGTACCTCAGAAGGAAACCTGATTAAGGAAACGTGATTTAGAGAACTACCCACACCACACTTGAAGACAGACTTGAGGAGTGTATGCACGTACACCAGAGGCGGGACGGAGACGTGTCCTGGCAATGCCACAGCCTGTGGATTACAGTCCAAACGTTGTGGCATTCCCAGGACGGGTCTCCGCCCAGCCTTTGTTGTCCCAGCTTTCCGAGTACGCGCATACACTCCGCAGGATGTGCTGGATATGCTCCAGACACATCGCCTGCTGCAAGTGGAGCTGGTCGTGGTGATGCTGGCGGAGTGATGGCTACCACGGCTTCGGGCTTCGCGGGTTTCAGAGGACGGTGCTTTGTAATATGAACCCCGTGGGGGGCAAGAGGGTCGTCAAGGTGGTGGGGGACGCAGTGGTCAACTTCTCTTGGTGCGTGCGCCTGTCAAGCGTCCTTAGCGCGTGCCACTGACTCCTAGTGGTTGTTCGTCTTCAGACCAAGGTCATAGCGACTCAGGTTGAAGCTACCGGTACCGACTAGATGAGCGTCGCCACCGTGGATCCATCCTCATCTACTGTCCGGGTTGCATGCCGCCTGCACCCAATTACAGGTGGGCTTGCCCTCCAAGTTCACGTCAGGCGAAGCGCGTCGTGGTGCTCTTATCCGACAAAGCACTGTTGTATTGCATGGAGAAGCCACGACGGAGACGTCTTGACTCTGATATTAATTTGGGTTTGTCAGGGACTCCTGATTTTGGGAAGCGGCGGGACCTGCTGACCAATACATGCTCGTCAGTGAAATCGTGATCAAGGCTTCAGAGTTCAGCAGCGGACTATGCTTCAGCGTTACGGGTTTTGGGGCTATGGTTTAGAGTTTTTTATTGGTCAGGGACTGGGGGTTTGGGGGTTTCGAGTTTGAGGATTCATGACCTGCAGGGTTTCAGGGTGCGTTTGGGTTCAGGGTTGAGGGGTTAGGGAAGTTAATCTCAAAGTTCGCAGTTTCAGGCATTGCATGAGCGACATTGTGACAGGGCTGGGCTGCACTTCATTGCGACCCTTGCCATGACAACTGGAAGAGATGTGGTAACACTGACGAGAGCAAGCTTGTCGTCGCAACAATTGCAAGTGCAAAGGTGTGCCCAGAGAACCCAAGACCCCTTAATTAAGGAATATATATATATATATATATACCTTAAGTCATAATATTAAGGGCCCTATAAATTTAAGGCATATTCCTTAATTAAGGGGTTTTGGGGCTCTCTGGGTAAACTGCCAGTCCGCATCTCGGACTAAGCAGACATCATGGCAATTATACCTCAGCAGCAATACAAATACCGTCATTGCAGCTCTTCTCCCCCAGCCGCAAAATCCTCCAAGACTCTTTCATCAGGGTCCCTTACCGTGCTGTTATGATACCAGAACATGTACATGCACGGCCCAAAACCCAAGTCCAAGTATTACTGAACCATTACTTTGGGCCGCCGAAGACTTCAAGTCCCCCCTGCCAAGCACACTACACCCTAAACCGTAACCCCTAAACCCTAGGCCCTATTCCACCCAGGTCAGCTGCGCACGAAGGAGTATCGGAGCGCGCTGAGCACCGTGGAGCGGTTATGCGATCTCTTGGAGGACTTGAGGGTTAGGGCCAGGGTTGAAGTAGATGCCCAAAAGTTGGAAACCCAATAGCCACGATCCTTAAAGAGTAAAGTATAGGGAATCCCAGCGCTCATTGTCCTCAATCCAAGTTCTAGCTTTTGGGGTTTATTCTAAGGGTTTTTAGGGTCTCGGGTTTAGGGTTCAAGGGCCCGCGATGGGGTGAAAAGAGTTTAGCGCCCAGCTGACGCTCAGAATTTGAGGCGTCGACGGCTTTTAGACGGACGGGTGTAAAATACACATGAAACCCTATATGAACCCTGAACCCTAAGCCCTACATAAGCCCTAAGCCCCTTAACCCCTATCTAAACCCTAGACCCCTTAAACCCTCGGTTCCCTAAACCCTAAACCCTAAAACCCCAAGACCCTAAACCCCTTAAGCCCTCGGTAAAGCTCCCGGAGTCTCCTCGAGGAGGCCCCGAGGTTTCGGAGTTTCTGTGCGGGGAGTCGGTAGCTCGGAGCTTTATGGCTTCAGGCGTGTTTTTTGGGGGCTTTCAACCTTTGTAAACCAGGGTTTAGGGTGTATATAGGGTTTGGGGTTTATTTATTTAGGGTTTAGGGTTTATATAGCGTATAGGGTTTGGGGGTTTTGGGCTAATAACAAAGATGAAGATTTTGAGGGTTTGGGCCTAGTCGGCCTAGTCGCCTCGAAAAAGAAAGGACGCTAAGGGTGGGGTTCAGTTGTTTTGGAGCAGCAAGGATTCTACTCTATTTTCCCCAAGTAAAACCCTGTAAACCCTACATAAACCCTACCCTACCGTAAACCCTAAACCCTAAATCGTAAACCCTCGCCAAGTTTCCGGGGCACCCAGACTGAAATTGGGCACCAGCTGTCAGGGCTTCTGGGTCATTTATGAGGTATAGGCCGGTATAGGATTTAGGGCTTAGGGTTTCGGGTTCAGAATTGGAACAAAAGATCCGTAGAGTTCTTAGGACGCTTACAGAACCATTCTAGAACGATGAAAGGAGGAACCCTCAAACGAACCCTCTGCCGAACCCTGAAAAGGAACCCTCCCACGAGCCCTCCACGGGGCCCTTAAGGGAATCCTTAGAGGAACCCTTCGGCCAGCCTCGGGAGGACGGCGCGGCCTTCGGGGATGCGGCTTTCGGGCTCGCGTGGTTTCTGGCGGGCATTTGCCACCTCGCCTTGGATGGTGGGACCCACAGGGGATCGCACCCAAAAGCCCTAAACCCCTTAACGTAGCACTGAACCCCTGGACGCCTAGCTTCAAAATGCCCTAGACCCGAAACGCAATGGATTTTGTCGGTAGGGTTTAGGGCTTATCGGATTTTGGTGCCGGAGCGGTCTGGGCCTTGGTTCAACTTCAGGTGTTCGCGAGTTGTTTTGGGGTTGTAGGTGTCGATTCCGGAATGTACTTGTCTATGCAAAGATTGAGGGTGGAAGTCTTTCGGTCCTAGAGTCGGGTTCAGGGCTTGGGATTCCGACTCTGGGGCTTTCAGTGGGATGGAGCTCAGAGTGTCTTTCTCTGGGGGTCTTTGTAGGAAGGATCCTGCAACTTGGGAGTTACTCTGGTTTTGCTCTAGCTGGCTTCAGGTTCTGGGACTTCGGGGCTGGATTCGATTTCTTGGGTGATGGCTATTGAGGAAGGGCTGCTCTATGGGCTAGATGTCTACTTCACTGCAGGACCTAGTAGGACCTGATGGCGACCTGTCTTCGATTCGCAGCTCGTGCAGATGCAAGTTTAGTCCTCGTTCTTGCTGTTTAGTCATCATCGTCATAGTAGTAGTAGTAGTAGTAGCAGCAGTAGTAGTAGTAGTAGTAGCAGCAGCAGCAGCAGCAGCTGCAGCAGGACGGGAATCAATACTCGCAGTAGAGGTGAAAAACTGTAAATAGTATCACCTGTGCGAGTGGGAGGACAGAGCGGAGGCAACACGGTTCGTGTTCGGCACAATGACAAAACCCGTATTCGCATCGCTTCTCTATTGTTCCTCTTATCGTTATCATAGTAAGGAAGAGGTTCTTGTCATGACAGTACTGCTTCTAGTACCTGGTGTAGTTGTAGCCGTCCCTAGACACCCTCATGTATGGTAACCCTTACAGAAACCCTTGTAGGAGATGACCGGCAGGTTCCAGTGACGACCTAGCCAAAGAAGCTTTCTCACGTGTGGGGGCCCAGCATACGGTCCCGTGACACAAGGCGGGTCATCTGCTGCACTGACCTAGTCACCAGTCGGCTTCCACATCAGCATTCAAGGCCGGCATTCTTTACTAAGACCAAATCCGAGACATGAAGGCCAGGCATCAAACGCTGCCAGTGTTTGACAGAAGTTGCTTGGGCACTGGAGTTCTTCAGCGACAGGTTGAAAGCACTTTGGCGAAGGAGCGTGCAGGCAACACTGGCAACAACAATAACAACTTCCCTGTTTTTGGTTTTGAGGGCTTTGTATGCCCTGGCAGATTACCAGTCACTAGATACTACAAACCATGTAGCAGTATGTGTTACGGTTGTCACATACCATGATACAAAGCTACATGTGGCTTTAGAGTCACCTAAACCCTAAACCCTAAACCCCAAACCCCAAACCCTAAACCTTAAAACCCTAAACCCTAAACCCCTAACTAAACCCTAAACCCTGAGCCCTAAACCCTAAACCCTGACAGTGTCTGCCTCCTAAGGTTCCTACAGCCACGACGCTGCCTTCGTGGACGACTTCATCCAGCGCCACGGCAGCCAGATGAGCACGGAGCAGGCCACCAGATATTTTGGTTTAGGGTTTAGGGTTTAGGGTTTGGGGGGGTAAATGAATACGAACACTATTTTGGGGGTTCCTTATTACAAGTAGAGTAGAGTAGAAGCTACCCCAAACCCTATCAAAAATTATACAGGGCCCCTGTATTTTGTCCTTTGGGGCCAGGGCACCAGGCTGTAAGCCTACTGAGGGCAGCATGGGTCAAAAAAGCCTGGGCTCCATGTTTACTTTGTTCTAGGGTTCAGGGTTTCCCCTAGGGATGAGGGTTGAGGGCGGAGGGTTTAGGGTTGTAGATAAGTGCATGCAACAACCAAACAAGTCAGGTAGACAGGCATGTTCAAGGGTTTCGGGATGCGCCGTAGCACAATGCCCTTGCGGTTTTCTTCGGGGGAGTGGGTGGTCGGATGGGGAGGGGTGGCTGACCAAATCCTAAACCCTAAACACCAAGTTCCACATCTGAATTAGACCCTTGTCCTTCGGGACTTTCAGCACTCAATGGCCGCATCGTTGTTATAAAGACCTTCAAAAAAGAGGAGCAGCACTGTACTCGACTAGTCAGACTCACACTCATAATAGTCATAATCATGACCATAATCAGTATAAGGTACTTCCAACTTTCAGAACATCCCTCAAGAACATCCACGACCTGACTTTCAATCCTGGGCTTGCCGGCAGGGTGCTGGTGCGGAAAAGGAGGAGCTAGTCGAAAGTCCGATAGGCTCCGGCAGACCAGCGTGCCTTGGCTTTGACAGAGAGTCCGGATTATAGGGTTTAGAGCTTAGGGTTTAGAGTGCTATCAGATGGAGACAGTTTAGGGTTCAGGATTCAACTAGTGTCACTGTATATGCATGTCTGCCTGGCCTGCCTGCCTGCCTGCCTGCCTGCCTGCCTGCCTGGCTGCCTGTCTGTCTGTCTGTCTGTCTGTCTGTCTATCTGTCAGGCTACCTGCCTGTCTGCCCGTTTGCCTGTCAGCCTGCCTTTCTGTCTTTCTGTCTTTCTGTCTTTCTGTCTGTCTGTCTGTCTGTTTGTCTGTCTGTCTTTCCGTCTTTCCGGCTTTCTGTCTGTCTGCCAGTCTGTCTGTGTATGTATGTATGTATGTATGTAAGTAACAGTATGTATGTATGTATGTATGTATGTATGTATGTATGTATGTACGTATGTATGTACGTACGTACGTATGTATGTATGTATGTATGTATGTATGTATGCAGGTATGCAGGTATGTAAAGTATGTAAGTATGGTAATATGTCTGCAAGTACCTAAGTATGTAGGTATGTATGTATGGATGCATGGATGTACATACAGAGATGTATACGAGCATGCATATTGATACGCCGACGTGCGTATAACTGGCATGCGAGCATTATACGGTGAATCGTACAGGGACGGCAGTGGTCAGCTCTATTGCGAGACTTACACGGGATTGTTACACATCCAACTTGCCTGCAGGGTAGTTGCTACAATAAACTAATTACTGTGCCTCAACGGGGGCTCTAGTTTTGAACGACTGCCCATGTGCTTCTTTCATCAGGATGCCTTGCGCAAGCTCTGAGCTCTCAACCTCTACAAACAGTGAGTGTTGCAGTACCTTCGAAAGTAACCCGAAGTCCTGAAATAGAGCGCCGAACGGCACTCCTCCTGAACTCCTAAGCTGGCTCGTGGCACTATGTTCGTATTTTCTAAGACGGATGCTTACAGCTGCAGCAAATGCACCCACAGCTCGAGAAAAGCTCGAGAAAAAGTGAAGCAAAGGTTCGAGGGTCCCACAGCTGCTGGGCAGGGCGCGGCTGATGGTGATACTGCTAGCTCGCGTTCCTGAGGGGGTGATGGAGCTGATGCGGTGGGTGCTGGTTCGTACAGGGCTGGGAAGCTGATGCCGGCAATGCTCGCTGGCTGGCTCGATGGTCTGATAATGCTGGCTGCTGGGTAGCTTGCTCGTACAAGGGCAAACAACCAATGCCGATGAAGCTCGCTGTTTGGTTTGATAGGCCGGACTGCTGAAAAGTGACTTTTCCCCATCCGAAAATCTAAAACCCAGGTTACGCAGGGGGGCGGCCTCTGGTGGCGCAGGTTTACATAGAGGCTGGCTGATGCTGATGATGCGCGGCCTCTGGTGGCGCAGGTTTGCACAGAGGCCGGCTGATGCTGATGATGCGCGGCCTCTGGTGGCGCAGGTTTGCACAGAAGCCGGCTGATGCTGATGATGCGCGGCCTCTGGTGGCGCAGGTTTGCACAGAGGCCGGCTGATGCTGATGATGCACGGCATCTGGTGGTGCAGGTTTGCACAGAGGCTGGCTGATGCTGATGATGCGCGGCCTCTTAAGTGCCCAGGTTTATACAGAGGCCGGCTGATGCTGATGATGCGCGGCCTCTGTGTGCCCAGGTTTGCACAGAGGCAGGCTGTTACTGATGATGCACGGCCTCTGGTGGCCCAGGTTTACACAGAAGCCGGCTGATGCTGATGATGCACGGCCTCTTAAGTGCCCAGGTTTATACAGAGGCCGGCTGATGCTGATGATGCGCGGCCTCTGTGTGCCCAGGTTTACACAGAAGCCGGCTGATGCTGATGATGCGCGGCCTCCGTGGGCCCAGGTCTACACAGAGGCCGGCTGATGCTGATG
>CAJNJA010063208.1:0-23288 GCA_905231915.1 Symbiodinium necroappetens
AAGGTCTTGAGTTCCTTAGCAACGGTACTGAGAGGGCATAGCTCAGCCTGCCGTACAGGCAACAGAAACTCGCAAGTCAATCCGACAAGAAAAGGTTGTCAAATAGAGCGTAAAGGTTCAACCCACATATATATATATATAATGGGCATACATATGCACTTGTGCATGTGCATATACATGCACGTGTATATGGTTGCATATATGGTTGCAAAGGTATCGCTATATGCATAGGTTGGTGCGCTTTTGTTGCGCGTCCCCTGTGTCAGTTCTGGTCAACTGTGCGAGATGCATAGAAACATCTGTAGATCCATATTTGCCAGTCTACTTCATTTGTATTCCTGTCAATCTGTCTATCCTTCGGTAAACAAACAAACGAACAAATATGACAGTAAGATTAAAGGGTCAAACTCTACCGCTGCGTTTTGGGCAGTTCAGGTATAAGCGTCTTCGACGACATCGCTGTCAACTCTTACGCTTAGGGGCGCAGCTGCAATCAAGACCCCAAAACACAACATCCCTTTTCCCTTAACACAACCAAAAGAACAAACAAAATACCGAAAACACCAAAACCAAAAATACAAAAAACACAAAAACCAAAAATACCAAAAAAGACCAAAACCAAAATTACCAACAAAAAACAAAACCAAAAGTACCAAAAAAACAAACCCAACAAAAACTTTAAAAAACATTATTTCAGAAATCTTCCATTGGTGCATATTTCTAGTTACATTCTGGAAGTGTTCTGAAATAATGTTTCTTGTTTTTTGTTTTTTCTGGATTTTGGTGTTTTTGGTATTTTTGGTTTTGTTTTTTTTAGTATTTTTGGTTTTGGTTTTTGGGTTGTGTCAAGGGAAGGAGGTTGTTATGTTTTAGGGTTTTTAATCACAGCAGCCCCTTGGAGCAAGAGTTGAAACTGATGTTGTCGAAGAGGCGTACCTGAACCGCCGGAAACGCAACCGGGGAAACTACGTGGTCCGGCAAACTCGCCCCATGTCCTGTGCCTTTTTGGCTTCAACTGTAGTAGTCGAAGATGACAAGGATCTAAAGATATAGCATCGAGGTAGTACAACTGACGGTTGCAGTTAACTTAAATAACGACTGTCGCTTCAACCTGCATTCTCTAGAACAACTTCAGTTCAACATGCGATCATATTTCGCCCAGTTCTGTATGTTGCACGAGAAGTTAATCATTGGGGAATTAGACGACAAATATGAGGACACCTTCCAGATAATTGTCGGATATTGCTGGAGCAAAGATCGCAAAGCTGTATAGAAGCACTCGGTGCTATGTACGTTTCTATAACTTGTTATGGTGTTATCTCGTCATTTTCATGTGTCAGTTATCTTTCCTGAACATGTATTACATAATGCCCTATGTTCCAGTACAAATTGCTTCAATTGGTATGAACACTAGGTTGCAGCCTTTCGCCATACTGTGCATTTAAGTTGACGTGGCCAGCCCTACAAACACACTCATTCTTATACTAAAGGTTTTAGGACGACAGCAAACAGAGTATACAGTTTAGATATACTTATCAAGTATAATACCTCGATATCCACGTTTAGTGTGCACCATTTCTTGTATGCGCAAAAGTTAAGGACCCAGCGGAATAAAGAATTGAACTACCAGGGTCTGTTAACTGCTACAGATATGGCTTGAGATTCGCTGTTGTGATTTACCCAACAAGCTGCTTACTAGAATTTATAGAGCCAGTACAGTACAACCTTGGAAGCGGACATGATTGAATGAGGGTCAAATAGCCTGGAGATGTCTCGCGCTAGTTAACACTCACGAAGAGACAGAAGATTACATTTATCATGACTGACAGTCATATTACTACACTCACGGATAATGACATACTTATACGGATTACTGACTGCTTGTAACTAGATAATTGGGTACACGGACTCCTCGGAGCAATTCAAGCGCAGTATTTGCTGAGCTAAAAATAGTCAGACTTCAAACTTAAGTATACTAACAACATACAATGTTTGTCGTCTGCCAATTGATAGAAATATATAGCATATAGCATATGTATATACATATACGCTCACAGTAGTATCTCTAGGGATAGTGGTATACCTCGAAGAAAGCGTATTTTTATTAGTGTAGAAGTCGTACAATCTATTTTCACAACTACATAGATAATTCACCGAGTAGACTAAATCCTCGACCTCTTTGGGACTAATATCAAACCCAACTTGAAGATAACAATGATATAGTGCATCTAGCAGTCTTTCCGACAAGTGAAGCGAACACGTAATGATTTTACAATGATTTACTAATTAGTCACGTTACTGCGGTCAGGGATACTGATATCATACATTCATGCATAGACTGCTAGCTACGTTGACATTAAGTATGTGATTTCCATTTCTCAGTATATAGTTCGATAGATTGAACCCTCGAATATATTCACGATATTGCATCTAATACCATATTCTGAACAAAAGCTGTACTTAGTTAGTTAAGAAATGAAGTTTTAGAGATGCTTAGAACGAGTCGTGTATTTCCATGTTGCAACTTTCTCATCGTCTTCCTTATGACCCATACACACGTATTACACGTATTCCTAAAATATGCAAAACGCAGCGGTAGACTTCGACCCTTGAACCAGTAAACCACTATATGTGGTTAGGCGCTCCGCCCCCCCCCCTGTGGGTGGGGTGTGGGGTCCCTGTTTCCCCTGTGGGGTGGTTGTGGGGCTTTCGGGTTGAGGGTCTAGCTTAAGCTTTTGAGTTTGGGGTTTAGGGTTAATGTTAAAAAGTTATAAGGCTTCAAGTCGACAAGAGCTTAGGGAGGGTTTGGGGTGTAGGTTGGTTAGGGCGACGCTTCATGTTCCATGTTCTGCTTCAGGCTTAGAGCCTGCATTGTTTAGGGTTGGGTGTAAGGGTTACAGAATTAAGTACAGGTTAAGGATAATAAAACAGGAACACGCCCTACGTTATAGGGTTTATGGCTTGCGTAGGGCTTGCGTAAGATCCCGGCCCTCTCTGTGACCCCTGGCCGCCCCCCAGCAGCACTCCACCCAACCGCCCCGACACACGCCAGCCGCCCCCAACCCCTACCAGACCACACCATTGGGGGGGAGGCTGGGAACGCAATACGCCTGACCATATATACACATGTGTCCGTAAACGTATGCAGGAATCATGCCTGTGGTGTCTGTACACATGCAACACTCAGGAAATAGTTTGCATAAGAGAGTCTGTTTGTGTACTTGCCTAAGCACACAAACGGAGTCAGCCGCTGCATGCATGCTTGCCTGCCTGCCTGGATGGACGGATGGATGGCTTGCTGGCTGGCTGGCTAGATGGATGGATGAATCGATGCACGGATGCGAGCACATTTTCCATTCACTTGCGTTTGTGGGCTGTCTGGATGTTCACTAGGGGATGCAACGGAGGCCGAGGAAGAGCGAGCGTCGTCTCTTGCTGTCAGGACGGCAAGATCACTTTGGAGCAGCTCAGCCGACCCGGCTTCGGCTGCACCCTGCGTCGGACTGGGCTGAAACGGCCTTGCCCTCGCAGTGCCGAGGCATATCCATTCTGCGGTTTTATCGTGAAGGACTACTCTGAAAGTGCGATGTGGAAAGGCATCCGCCGCCAACTTCAAGCGCAATGCGACATTGGGAGATGCCGCGGCGCCCGCGGTCACTCGACTTGCCATGGTGTCTCCGAGCTGCAAGGCCACTGCAGAGAGCACCAGGTGTTGTGGCATGGCGCCTTCGTGAAGCCATGGATGCCAGCTTCTGCCTTCCAAGGTTATGCCACTGGTTGGGACATGCAGGTTTTGAGTCCTGCCAGCGGGAGCTTTGCTTCTTAATTGTTTCAGGAAAGCCATAAGACGAAAAAGGGATCCTACTGCTGTATTGCATGTGTTGCATCACGTCGGTGCCGCAGAAGCTTTCTTTTCACGTTGCTGTGCCCGGCACTGTCGGCTTTGGCTTGCAGCTGGAGAATCAAGGGCTCGAGGTTTAGGTCCGCCTGGCACGGCACCCAGTTCCGCGCGGTGGGTGGGGCTGGTTTGGGGGAGCAGAGTTTTCCAAAACCGGAAGCTCCCAGGCACCGGCCATGGCAACGTACATCAACTATGGCGAGGGCGAGGCCAGGGCTGTTGGGGGCTCAACAAGGCGAAGGCAACGAGGGCGGAGCCGTGCCAGGATGATGCCATCGTGCAGGGAGCGGAGTGGCTCATGTGGGCCCTGGCATGGTTCTGGGGCTGAAGCTTTGCAGGATGCGGAGGGTCGGCAGTCCGCATGCTTTTAAGCAAGCATGAAAAGAGTGACTGGTCCGACTGCGTGTCTGAGCGCACAGTTGGTCTTAGGTGCCAGGACGTGCTGGCCGAAATATCGTCTAAAAGAGGGAAGCAAATTCCGGAAAATCTCTCCCTCGGCACTGCCAGCGATGACATGCAATTTTCGTGCGTTGCATTTTGCTCGCTTCTGTTTCCCGCAGCTGCAGCGTGCGCACCCTGAAGATGTTGCATTCTTACGAACACTCAGCGACAGACAGCAGAAAGAGGCTTTCGGGACGCTGAAGAAAGGGGGTTTTCAGGTGTCATAGTTGGCGAGCTACAGAAAGCAAACCTTCTCTTTGCCAGGAGGCTTCTGCAGCTGCAGCAGGGGATGGATGCAGAAAAGGCCTTCACCGACAAGTTCAGGAAGGAGTTTCAGGCACGGCTCTTGTCGAGCGCCTTCGTCTTCGCACTCTGTTTCTGCCAAGCTTCCAGGCGGTGCAGGACGCGCCAAGGTACGACATTGCCCCTGTTTTCGATTTGTTCGTCGACTACAGCAAGGATTGCTGCAAGACTCTTGTCTGCACTGGAGAAGTCTTGCTGTAATCCCTGGCGAGAACCTTTTCACGGCCATCCCAGAGAACAAGCCTGAAGAGCGGCTGAAGGAGATCGAGGCACCTGCCCGGCTTCAAAGCCACCAAGCTCGGGTGTAAATCCAAGCTTGCCTCTGCTAGCGCAGATTTCTGTCACGCCAAGATGCTCTGTGTGTGGACAGTAATGTCGCTTCGAAGATGTACCGGCTTGCCCTCGCAAATCCACTTGTTTTGCGTGTCATCCATGCCGCAACTGCTGCCAGAGCTTCTTCGCGCTGATCCTCAGTATGCTGTCCTACTTCGAGGTGCGCCGAAATGCGGAGTTGTGACTCCCAGTGTCCGAGTGCCCGTATCCACAGGACAGTGAACATTTGGACAAGTCAACAACAAGACTCTGCGAATTATTGAGCGCAGACACAGAGCAGTCGCCGGCTCAGCACCATGCGTGAGGCATGCGGTTTGCTTGCTTTATTAGGGTTGTGCTGCCGCAGCGAGTGGGGCCAAGAAAGAGACCCGGTAGAACTTGGAGTGCAAGGGTAAAGGCACTGTTC
This sequence comes from Symbiodinium necroappetens, assembly GCA_905231915.1. NCBI lineage: Eukaryota > Dinophyceae > Suessiales > Symbiodiniaceae > Symbiodinium > Symbiodinium necroappetens. The sequence goes on from CAJNJA010063208.1 coordinate 5,382, forward strand.
TGTTGCCGCCTTTCAGGCAGCCCGAGCTGCGACTCAGACTGCTGATGATGCTGTACAACACCTTCAGCCCTCCTCTCCAGTCCGGAACTTAAGTCAGGCATCAGAAGCTTTCTCGCCGAAGGGCTCTTTTGGACACATCGAGCTGTCTCCTGAAGTCAGACTAGACACTTCGTTCGTGCGAAGGCAGCGGTACAGGATCTTCAAGCGCCCTGGTGGCATTGCAGTTTCTTTGCAGACCTCTGGACTTCAGCGGCACGATGTTCGAAAGAATTCGAAAGACGATTTTCCATGTGACGCCCAAGACCGACGTCAGCAGGCCGTAGATTTACAAGATCCTAACCAGGCAAAAGCCATGAGCGGTGAAAGCCATTCTTTAGTGTTCCAGAGGTGGTTCTTGTATGTTCCCGGAAAGCCTTCTGAATGCTTGGCACACACGACAACGTGCTCCTCCTGAGGCTGCAGCCCCAGAGACAGGATCGATTGCCGGGCAAACGTTGCGAGAGAGACAGAGAAAGAGAGCAGGAGAGAGAGGTAGCCCCAACCCAAGCCTCCACCAAGCAAGACAGAGACAGAGGGAAAAGTTTCAGAGAGCCTCGTCTTTCGTGCCGGGGGTGGTTGCCAGGAACGCTTTCGGAAAGCTTTCTCCCGGGTTTTTTGGAACTTTGCAAGAAGCATTCCAAAGCGTTCGGCAAAAGCGTTTCAGAAAGCCTTCCGAAAGTGTCCTTGCACGGCTTCCGGGTTCCTAAAGCGTTTCCCAAAGCGTTCTGGGATCGCTCCCCTCCGCTTCCCGGTGCCTCACGAGCAGTCAGTCATGGCCCACTCGCGCACACATTAAACATTCCCCTTGGAGGCATAAGCCAACATATCACCAGTATGAATTACATTCGGAATGCAATCGGGAAATACTCCTAGAAGTGTTTTTGGAACACAAACCTGGAATCTTGTAACGTTAGATGACCTCAGGTATGCCTTGGACTACGCAGCAGCGGCCGACATGTTCGACCAGGCCATGCTCCCAGAACTCTCCGTCTCCGATCGTCTCTTCTAGTTTTGCAGAGGCTTTCTGCGCAGTTTTCTCCAGAAGCCGAGACGCAAGAGATCGGACCTGCAGAGGTTTTGCCCTACCTCGACTACCTTGACTCGTGGATGGTCCGTCTACTCAATTGAACTGTGGAGTCGGTATTCTGTTCACCTTTTGGCGGCCCAGGCCGACTGGGAGTCGTACCTCAAGATCGACGAGAAGCGAGCATTGTATGCCGACATCTCTAGACACATGAGGCCTGTCTGGGCCACGCAAGCCCCGGTTCGCCCGATTGAAGTTAAGCTTGGTGTCTTGCCAGGGGCTACGGCAAGAAGTCCGAGGCCTTCCAGTACCTGAAGCAGCCAGATCCTCAGAGCACTCTCGCAGACGGGCAGAAACTAAACAGAATCCACGAGAAGCCAGGGCCTGCCTAAGGCCCCCGAATGTACAAGGTAGACTCAGACCCTCAGCAAGTCCCAAAGGAGGAATTTGTTTTTTTTTTTCTCCCGCTAGGTACCATGGCCTCTTCCAGGGAGCAGCTTCGGACGCCATGACCAAGCCAGAGGCCAGAGTCGGCCATGGAGGGGGAGGAAGAGAGGGGAGGGGGAGGGGAGAGGGAGGGGAGGAGGAGGGGAGGATGACCTCTTAGTGGGAATCCGTGGGACATACTTGTAGGGGAACTTTCCGGCGCTAAAAGCGGGGTGGCGAGGTGGAGTACTTGTAGCGCATTGGAGCCGGGTCATGCACAGATGGATCCTAGTCGATATGGCCCGCTCGCGAGAAGGCACAGCTCGAGTGCCGTGCAAGCACTTCGTTTGGCGGTCCTGAGCGCATTCTGGCTGGCGTGCGCAAGATGCCTCCCCGACTGGATATAGGAAGCGCAGCAGGGGCCAAGTCCGCATCACCGCACCGGTTCCACTTGGAACTCAGTCCGCAATTCACCGGCGCAGTGTGTCTAGCGGCATCGACATGTGTCGGCGATGCTGTTTCAACTCAACGCTCGTTTCTGGCAGGTCGTTGAGCAGACGATCCAGCTGATCAAGGATGAACTGTCCCGTCACGGATCCCTTCAGAAGCCCTTTGAGCAGAATTCCCTCTTGCCGGAGGATGCAGTGATGCTCCCAGCGGTGATTCAGTTCGACGACGTTTTGATGCTGGACACGGTCAAGGCCAGCTGGCAGCTTGTGGAGGCTGCCGTGAACTCCTGCGCTGCGCTGCGCATGTGAGGCTTTGAAAAGCACCCCTCAGGGAAACCTTGTGACCCTCTGTGAAATCTTCCTGCCTGGGGCTTGAGGGGCGGCTCGCACAGATGATACGTCGCACGTTGTCCATGTTGCTAAGGTCTGGTTCGGTGGATGACCTGAAGGACATGCATAGAGCGGGGTTTTTGCCACGAGTGCTAGAGTCATTCTCCTTGAAGCGTCTTCCACACGCTCCTGACGGGTGTTTTCTGTTTCGAGTCTGCTGTCTGGCCTCTTGCTGCGAGCAATCCCAAAACGGCATTGCCTGATGTCAGAGCAGGACTTCCACAAGAAGAACGAGAAGCTCTTTGATGAGCATTCCCTAAACTTTCAGGTGGATCACGATGCGTTTCTTGATTCACTGTCCTTTGCAGAGAGTTTGCGAGAACCCACCTTTCAATCTCGTTCCTTTCTTGACGGTATGAGCATGCTTGGGCTAGGGCAGGCTGGATGAACGACACGCATTTCTCGGCAGGAGGCGATGTCCAAAATTAGACTTCTGACCTTGGCCACCATGGCTCGGGGACAGTCCGTGCCCCGTGAAGTAGCTGAGACTCGCCGGTGCACCTTTTGAAGATGTTTTTCAGGTCGGAACTCCCTTTAGATGACATCGCCAAGCGCATCCAGGACACTTCGACTTCCTGTGTTGTACGTACCCTTGCGGTTTTCACGTTGCAGGAAAGCCCCACGGCCGTGGAGCCGTGGGTCGTTCGGGCGATCTCCGAGGGCGTCATCGATGGGCGCATTGACCAGCTGAACCGGAAGGCCGCCCCGGCCGCAACGCCGTCCGAGTCGTACCTGTAGCACTCCACGTGAGCTTTGGGAAGGTGCTGGTGAAATCCGCCTTCTTGCGCAAGTTCGAGAAGGAGGTCGACGAAAACGGCAAACGGATGTCTCATGGTTTCCACCGGATGCACCTTCTGAAGGAGTGGAACTTCCTGGATTCCAAGCCGTGGCCACGGTCTTGCTTGCACTCGTCTCTGGTTTTCCAGTGCAGCTTTGCAGGCTCTCGCATTGGATCGAGAACCTGGAGCAGGTGATCAAGTTCCTGGGTGAACAGAAGAACAAGAACGAGGCCAGGCGGAGCCAGGCTCTTTTTTTCCTCCTCTACTTACCTACTTCCAGAATTTTTCGCGAGGCTCTCATGGCCTAGGCCTGCCGCACAGCCGGAGAAAGCGCGCGGAGACCTCGGACGAGGGGCTCTGAGGATCCGAGGGAGCTGGGAAGCTGGGGTGATGCGAGTAGGGGCCGAACCCCGTGTGTCAGGTGCTCAAACGAGCGCCACCTCGCGCCACCTTGGCGGACACGTTTCCACAACAAGATCCGCTCTCCTGACCCCTCCGGGCAACCCTCACCTTCGGGCAGACGAGACCGGACATTTGCCTCCCTAGAGGTAATTTTGTTCGTGACTGTCCTCCGGCCCTGTGATTCAGAGATGAGCAGACAGAAGCATTTTGTCAAGGGTGAATGCGATGTCAGACTCGTTTTGATGCCCGAAGCATTGTGTACAAATTGCCATGCAGGCCTTCGTGCAATCTGTAGAGGGTGTAAGCGCTTGCGGCACGGCTCAGGCGAAACGCCAGCTTAGCAAAATGTGACGGCATTGCTGTTGCTGGGATGCTTGGATGCTCTGTTCTGTAGCCGCGACAGACTTCTGGCTGGCGGAGCCTCATGCAGGAGGCAGAAGATGCACTCGCCCCCCTGCTGAGATGCCTTGCTGGCATGTTGAAGAATGCCGGGGGGGGGACTGCCGCCACGGTCACGCTAGCCTTCAGGCTGCAAGGTGCTTCAGCCCGGACCTTGGCAGTTGGCAGTTGCGGCAGCTGCATGGAGGGACAACGTGATCATGACCGATGTTGAGTTCATGCGAGAAGTGGCATCAGTGTTTTTTTGAAGAATTCAACATGGACAGCCATTGGGACCATCGACTGTATTGGACTTACATGTGAGCAAGCAAAACTGGCAACTGTCTGTGAGGCTGCAACGGCTTGGGGCATAGCTGAGAAAAATTGAGCGAATGGAGCCAGTCTTGGATAGCGCGGGATCCTTCACCTAAAGTAAGTAGCACCTCGACGATCCCAAGCTCTTGTCTCGCGACATGAATCACCTGAGGAAGGCATCGATAATCCCCGCAACTCCCTCATAACGGCGAACTTGAAATTGAACTTGGAACTGCCATGGACACCATGGAAACCATCTTGGAGTGGAACGCTTGGCCACACTGAGAGGTTGCAGCTGGCCGTTTCCAAGCCCCGAGCCGCGCAGCTTTTTGCAGGACGACTGCATCAGGCCGACCCCTTCCGGAAGCACGGGTGTTCTGTTGCGTGTTTTCAGGGGTTGCTTTGTGTCGTGGTTGGGGTTGACAGGAAGTACTGCAACAACCTACAAAGCGCATAAAACACCTTGAGGAAGGCTTCAGAAAACTCCAGCAAGCTCATGGGAAGGTCTCAGCTCCTCTGAAAACCCTTTTAAAAAGGCCACGAAAAAAGCGCCAACCAAAGAAGAGATACCCTAAACCCTAAACCCATTTCATTTTTTAAAGCTCTTCAGAGACGAGAGTTTCGGCTTTTTAGGCCCTGGCCCGGCGACTGCCGGTGGTTTTGGAAAAGGCGCCGGCCGCTCTGGTGCTCCCCTGGCCCAGGGCTCACTTACAGGTTTTGGGGGTATTTGGGGTTTCGGGTGTTTACGGCTTCGGGTTTTAGGGTTTGGGGTTTTAGGTTTCGGGGTTGCGGTTGATGATTTATGGAATTGGGTTTGGGGGTTTCCCGTTATTCAGAGCTTTGGGGGTCTGGGTTTAGAGCTATATACCCCTCTCGCTCGCTCACACCCTCTCCCTCTCCCTTTCCCTCCCTGTCCCTATACACTCACACGTACATGCACACATGTCTGTACATTTGTATACATATGCCAAACCCAAACCCGAATCTGGTTCTGCGTCCGCCCTAGCTGGAAGAAACACTTGAGCCTTGGTCAACTAACACCGATACTGCAAACCTCGATTGTCTCCGCTGAGCTGCTTTTGTTGTCATTCGTCAGAAGTCCTCTTTTCATCCCACAGAGGCACGAGAAGGCTCCTGAGTCTCTTATCAATGGCGAGAACTCATCGAGTTCTTAGAATCTGCCAACATCACAATTTTACGTATAGATGGTTCGGAAAAGAACTAGTCTCCCTCCACCATACTCCAGCTACATTCTGATCACGTTGTAACACGGATGGAACAGCTGCTCGCTTCTTTATGTCATATGGAATGAAGCAGCAAATGCCAAGTAAAGATCAACTTTTCTCTTTCTCATAAGAACTACGGAAGTGCCCCGTATCCCTTGTATGCTTCATGGGAGTTAGGACTAAATATATCAGGAAAGCGTTCGCTGTTCCGCTCTTCGCAAGAAGCAAAATACCACTTGGTTCATGCAAACAAAAACCAGACTCATTTGCACCGTATAAGCAGCAATTAAACCAAGAGAGCTGCTGCATCGTTCAACAAGACATAAATGGCTCCTGCCTTGTCGCCTAAGCCTCTTCCCTTCTTCATAAAATGAAAAGAAGCTGTTAAAGAGAAGAGCCTTTTCAATCCATGAGCAAAAATATAAAAGCTCCTGCAGTTGATACTCCAAAATACAATAGCATCATTTTGAAAGGATGAAATGTGAGAGCTCCTTTATCTATGAGCGACGCACTATAGATTTAGCAAAGACTGTTGCAATACAGAATCAAAGCCTCGACTAACCACATCTACACAACAAGAACAACTGCTCAGCACGGTAATGCTGCTACTGGTACTGCTGCAATTACAATTGGAACAAGAACAACAGGTAATACGGACAACATGTACCACTTTCAGCACTACTAGCAATAATAACAATGCTGCCGATATAAGAATAATATCATACTTAGACAATAAAAATAACGATCATAGCAATAATCATAAAAAACAATAACACAGTAACAATTAACCCCTGGCATCTATGAGGAACGCAGGGACAAGGAACATTAGGGAAACTGATAATCCCTGCCGATGTTTTCGCATCTGAGGTTGCCAAAATGCTGCCAGGCTCAAATGTCCTCATTTTTTCGAGCCTGCGATGTGGAGTGCGGGAGCAGATAGTTGCTCAGATTTTGTGAAATTTAGGGAAATTTGATCCCTGCCAGTATGTTCGCATTTCAGGCTTCAGGAATTTTGGAGGCCATTGTTTTCGCATCTGAAGTTGCCCACCTCCCTGATCCACTGATTACAAAACGCAAGCTCGGGTGGATCCGGGGTGGGGGGACGGGTGTTATATATATATATATATACATATATATATATACACATATATTCTATTCTATTATATTATAGTAAATTATGTTATGCTATATTATATTATATTACAATGCATTATAATATATGTATGCATATATATATATATGCACACATACATATGTATATGTCTGTTGGTGTGTAAGTTCAATATGGTAAGCAAGACTACCGGAAGCTGTATCTGTACAGACCTGTCGAGCTGTGGGCTGTGGAGTTTCCCGACTTCCCGGTCTTCTGGAACTCCTTTCGCGATGTCCGTTTGTTTTGGCGAGGAGGGAGATACAACCCTGAACTCCAAATCCTTGCCCCTCAACCCTAAACCCTGAACTCCAAGCCCGAACTGCTTACCCCAAATCAGTGTCAGATTCTTGAGGCTGGAGTACTACGCAGAGCACGGCCTTGTAGATCACGGCAACGTCGCCGTTTGGGAGCATGCCGAGCCCTTGGGCTGCTCCAGTGACAGCGAGACGGCTCCCCCAACTCGATTCTATTTTCAAGAGCATGCAGTTTTGTACCCACGACAGGAAATTGATAGCTCACTCACTAAGTTGGTTACTCTTGCGAGAGCGTGAATCAGCAGCAGGCTGGCAAGGCGCTCCAGGCGTCTTTCATGTCGGATGACGAGGTGAGGCTGGTGCTATTGCGTCCAAAGCAGATGTTTTCTGTGTTGCGCAGGAGGCCCGGCTCTTTCAGATCCAGGACAACACGCACCGTGCTGTAATGAGTCCGTTTCGGATGCCAGGCCTTTCTTTGCAAAGAGCCTTCTAGATGCTCTCCTGCGCTATTGGGGCACTTGATTCCGGTGGCCGAAGGAGCGCATTCCGCTGTGGGTGTCCGAATGTCTCCCGATGGTATCCAGGCAGTCAAGCGGTGCACGCTTCTTTCGACTGCGAGACTTGCCAAGCTGGCATTATGCCTTGCTTCAGGCCTTCGAGTGCGATTGTACCATTTGCTCCAGCACTGGAGGTGGAGGAGGCACGAGAGGGCAGCAGACCTGCTCTGGTGAGCCTGTGACATTTTGTTGGTCTTCGGAGCCACAGGAGGACAGTAAGCCGGGGCCACCAATCTCAAGGCTTTTGATGTTGTTCATGTTACACCGGCAGAAGGATACTATGACTTCAATCTTCAAAGCCGCAGCTGCTGGGGCACGGGAGCCCAACAACCAGAACCCATCAATACATCACCTGACGACTTTTTTTAGTGTAGCTGGGTTCAGACTACGAAAGGGAAGCATGCGCAAGAGCGCCTCCCATGGCGGGCTTCCGCGGGATCCAAAGCGCGATCCAAAGCAGCGGCGGGCCCTTCTGCGCCACATCGACTGCATCAAAGCAGGCCCCTTCTCTCTGCTCTCTTGCAGCCGAAGCCGCGTGTCGAGTTCTGAACGCAGGCTTTCCGGAGATCGTGTGCTTCGAGCAAACGGGTCAACGTCTCCGAGCCGAGGATCGACACGCGCAGCTTTCTTCTGCCCTGCAGAAGGGAGATGCCGAAAGTGTGCAGAAGCTTTGTGCCGTGGCGCTCTCGGATCCGGCCCTGCAAGGGACGGAGCTCGTCTGCAGCTGCAAGAAGCTGCTGCGGCACCTCCTACACTTTCGCAAGCTCTTGAAGGATGGCCGTTCCTTCCTGCAGGGGATTCCCTGGGACTATCCGGCGGAGCAAGTTGACATCAACCTCGGTTTGCTGCGGAACTCCCAGTGGGGTCCCGGAGTCTGGGACGAGGACCTCGTGGCCCGGGCCTCATAAAAACCAGCCACAATGCGGTGCTAGCGAACTAGCTATGCCAGCGATTTCGAGTTCCATGGTTGGCATGTCAGCAAGCACTCGTAAGCTTTCAGCGGTGAGGGCTCAGCATTTGGATCAGATCTGAAAGGCTCGTTTGGAGTCTTTGGGGTTTAGGGCTCAGTATTGGGAGGTTTGGGTGCTGTTTAGGTTCAGGGTCCTCGAAGTTTGGGGTTGAGGGTTTGGGGGCCTAGGACATTCGAGTTTTGGGGCTTAGTGGGGTGTTGCGTTCTGGATTCCAGGGTTTTGTTGAGGCTTGAGTCTTGAGGCTTTGAAGTTTTTTGGGGTTTAGGGTTGCAGGGTTTTTAGGGTTTGTTTGTTTGTTTGCTGGGTTTTCAGGGCTTTGGGTCTCGGGAATGCTGGAGGGTTTTGGGGCAGAGGGTTCTAGGGTCCAGGGATTTCGGGTTCTGGGGTATATCCGAAAACTCGCTCGGGGATGGAGGGTTTGTTCGGGCGGCGCTTGAAGTTAAGGTTTCAAGCTTTCATGTTGAGGATGCTTCAAGTTTCAGGGTTTGCGTCCACGATTTTTGGTTGAGCGTTAGAGTCAGATATTCTGGCTGAGGCTGGTTTTTTCATGCTTCCGGAGCTTTACGGTTTGGATGCGGGATCTGGCGGCTTCGATCCGGTCCTGTGGGGGTTTTGGAGCTCCGCCTTTGAGGGTCAGGGGGTTGTAACAGGTTGTCTACTTGGCTTTCTGGAATTCGTTGGGTTGTGGGTTGGTTGTATGGGTTTGGAGAGGGGATCAGGAGAATAGGTCTTTGAAAGGGTGGGCATTTGTAGTGTAGTCAAAGGGTGCTTGCAACCTCGGTTTCAACCGATGTGCTTGCTGCTTCATTCATTTCACTGCAGGGGTAACCGGCGAATTTTGCCTGACTTCAGGAATCCGATCTTATTTACAGGCCCGACTTTCTAGAATTGCACCCAGGATGCCCACCTTGCCAGCATACGGAAGTCAAGCCGAGTCAAGCCAATTCCGCAAGACGAAACCAGTCAAAGCTTCAGTGGCTTTAGTTCTACGTTGGAGGTTTGGGTCTACTGCAGGGGGCCCACATCCTCAGAGATAAGACGGAGATCTGAGCGCAAGGTGACAACTGCGCCGTTTTCTCTCACCGTCCTTACCTAAAAGACCTGTAGTTGCAGAAAGTTGTGTTATGTTCATGCTTGGGGATGCCGTGTTTCTGCAGCCGGTGTTTCCGAAGTGTTGAGCCGCCCCTTATAAGGCCTCGGCGGCCCCTTACACAAGTAGAGGCTCACTCAAGGATGAGGTGATTCCATGAATGTTGGCATTCGCTCAAATGTCCGACAACGCTGCCAACGCTCCCTAACCCGACCCCGGAGAGCGCTCCACAAGAAACTCCTGCACAGCGTGCATGCCTGGGTCAGATGTGAAACAGCTGTTTAGTTTACAGCTTTTTCTGCCTAGAGGGGTCTTCTAAGCGCGCTTAGAATCCCTCTGCAAATAATACAATCGCAATCGAACTTCTACGATGCCCAAACCCTGTCCGGCCTTCCTTTCATGCGCAGCTTTCATGCCACAACCTTGCAACACTCCGGGTGTCATGTTTGGCATAGAGAGGTTTTTGGTATTGAGGAGTGTTTGTAACATGTTTGGGTACTGTGGGCTGCATAGCGAAGCAAACTTGCCATCCCATGTTTTACGGCTCAGGAAAGGAGAGTGGTGCTTCGCGAAAACCGCTAGTCACCTATTCGTTGTTGTTGTTGTTGTTGCTCTTGTGGGGATGTGCTGACTGTTGGTCAGACCTAGTCAGAATCTTAGGTATTGTGGCGCTGGTATTGACGGGAAACTTTCACGCTGATCGACGCAACAATACTGTCAAGCTGTAAGGACAGGAGTGGTAGTAGAAGCAGCAGCAGGAGCAGCCGCAGGAGTAGCGGTAGAAGTAGTAGTAGTAGTAGTCGTCGTCGTCGTCGTCGTCGTAGTAGTAGTAGTAGTAGTAGTAATAGTAGTAGTAGTAGTAGTAGTAGTAGTAGTAGTAAGAGCTGACAATGAGCAAACATAAAGTTCCTTATTGAAGCATCATGAAGTCAGCGCGTAGTCACCCCCGTAAGTGCACAGAACGATTTTTCCATCAAAGAGCCAGTCTCCAGTAAGCGTAACAAGTACGGCGTGTAAGAAGACTTCCAATGGTTCAATTTTTCGAACAACTGAAGTTGCATGTGTGTGTCTCTGTGTGTGTGTGTGTGTGTGGAAGTGTTTTGTAAGTTCCTGTTATTCGTCCTGCACCACAGTGCTACGGGTGATCAAAGCGAAAGGACAGCTTTTGCAATCCATGTGAGGCCAAAGCCAAGATTATGAAGGACGCCGATCTGTTGAAGCTTTTGCGGTCCGTTCGGCCGTTAAACGACGATGGCTCCCTGAAGACGCGCGTAGATCTTCATCGCTGCGTACGAGCCTGGTTGACTCTCACTGAAGCAGGCGTGTTAAGTGAACACCTCTCAAGGACGCAGGGGGCTGGCTTTGAGAGTGATAAGAGGGCTTTTGCAAGGGTTTCACCCATGATGCACGCTTTGCAACGCCGGGGCCACATCCCGCAGGATGATTCTCTTGCGGCTGTGCGAATGTGGCAAAGCGGGTGTCCCTCGGAAAATGTCGTTTGCGGCACAAGCCCGTCCGAGTATTCGGAGTTGCTTGGTCAGCCTATTGCAAGGTCGCTTTGGGATTGGCCCTCGCCGAGCCGTGGTTTCTTTTGCAATACCACGGAACCACACAGATGGCCTTCGTCATGGAGGCGGCGCCAGCTTTCTGAAGACCCGCGCAGTCGCTCTGTGTGGAGATATGCTGCAGGAGCTCTGGAAGCACCTCTGGAAAGGAGCGCAGCTCAATAAGACGTCTGAGCTGAAGGTCGTGCCCATCCTCCCAGGCGGCACGAATGGAATGTGGTAAGATGTGTACGTGGTAGGATTGTAGAGTATTGCAGAGTCAGTGCGCGCGCAACTGTGGCAGTTTGGCCTGGCACGCAGGACGAGCCTCGGGGCTGGGTGATCTTTCTGGATATGTACGAGCGCAACAGCGGGAGCTTTCTGGGCTTTGCAAGTGTCCGCATGATGAAAATCTGCAACCGGTCAGTAGGCAATCCTCCAGCTGCGAGGAGTTGCTGCTGAAAGGCCCGCCAGGTGTCCTGAGCACCGCGCGGAGAATCTTGCAGCCTGGCAGTTTTCTTACGGTCGAAGTGGGGCCTTATAGATTCTGGCAAGTCGACTGATGCAGCATGGACGTGAGGGATTCAGAAGTGGGTGCTGCAGCGGAGCCGGGGCCTCGCGATGCCGAAGCCGCCCGGCTGGCGACGGTGCTCTGCGTGATCCCGACCCCTGCGCTGCTGATTTTGGGGCATCAAGGGTCCCTTGCCTTAACTGACGCGTTCGCTGGCTCACAAGGCTTTTTTTGAAGAGCAGAGATGCCACCCGAGGCTCTTTCCGACGGTGCTTCAGCACTGTGCTGAAGCTCCGCTCGCAGCGGCGCTGCAGGTCTGCGCTGCGGCCGTCGGTCTCACACTCACCTGGTCTCCGAAGAGGCCTTTGGAGGGCGAACCACACGATGCTCCGTTGCCGCACTGCTGCTCCTCACGAAAGGTCCGAGTCCGAGGCCCTGCCAGAGCCGGCGGAGTCCGCGGAGTCCGCGGAGTCGGAGCCGAGAGTTGAAGAGTCGCCGAAGGGCTCCCCGAGGGGCTCCAAGGGCTCCGCGAAGTCCGCGGACGCCTTCGCGGACGCCTTGGGCGCGTCGCTCCTGGCGGCCGCGGAGCAGCTGCAGCGCATCGGCTATCCCAAGGAAGCGAGAAACCAGGCCCGGGCCGGGGAGAGGTGAGATGGATGGCGAGTGAGGATTTTTCAGGCCTTTTGCCTCATGGAGCACCGCCTCAGGAGCAGGCTGGCATGAAGATGATCTTGCAACTCGCCTCGACTGGAATGTTTTGGGGCCTGGGCGTTGCGTGCATCCCTGCATCCCTGCGCCGAAGGTCAGCCTGTGCCAAGGACATCGAGGACAAGAAACAGTTGACAATTGAAGTCTCCTGACTCAAAGCCATAAGTTGCAGAGACAAACACCTCTTTTCAAGTTCAATTTTTGAGTTTAGCCTCTGGAGAGATCCAGACGAGTTGTCCAAAGATCTGCTGCACTCTGATCGCGATGCTGGAGGTCGTGTGTTGAAGCGTCAGGCCTGGCGGTCGCGCTTCCAGCTGCTACTGTATGCCTCGCCATCAGTTATACGGGAGTTCCAGCACTGTGATGGGCCCCTGCTCTGCGTTAGATGCAGCATGCCCTCCTCGCCGGAAATGCGGTGAGTGCCACGTCTGAGGTCTCTAAGGGACCAGAAACGGCCAAAGAGTAGTGGCAAGGTGGAAAAGACCAACAATTGCACTCAGTCGCAGCCTGTCATGTTGAAGGTACTGTGGCAGCCTTTTCTGCACCGAGGGAGGGTTCAAATCCAGGAGCTCACGGGGGCGCTGGAATCGGTGCCAGAAGCAGGAGATGCAAGGCCTGTTCTGGATGTCTGACATGGGCAAAGAGTGCCATCCACTGCCTGAGCTTCAGTGAAGTTGATCCTAGACCCCTAAACGTGCAGAGCGTCTGTGCTTGTGGAGCTTGTCACAGCTTGGCGTCGGCACGGCCGCCATCCATGTCTCCGCAGGGAGCTTAGCTCGGTTTTGGTGGGCTTGGTTGGCCTTCGGGGCGCCGAATTTCTGGCTTCGAGCTTTTGCTCCTCCCTTCCTCGTCCACTCAATGTCGCACTTCTCTCCGGTATTAGATTCAGCAATCTGAGTCAGAGGCCGATGTACCAGAAGTCGCCGCCGGCTGTTGCCTCAGAGAAGTGCAGGAACGTCTCTCTTCCTGATTTCGCATGTCAGTGTGTTAGGTTCCAGTGCTTTGGCACATCTCGCCGGAAAGCTGCCTGGCAATGGTGCAAAATCCTGTGTCGTCAGCTTGTCTCCCGTGAAGTTAGGCATCATCTCGGAAGTGTCTTGAGACACCGGACACGCTAAGACTTCCAGCGGCGCGTGTCGCGATTGGACACGAGACAGCTGGTATTGGCCCCTCGGCAGCAGTTTGTGTTTCGGAAGGGGCTTGCGGCTTGCTGCCTGCCATATCGTCGGCCGTTGTGACTCCACTTTGGTGCCCCGTACGCAGGCTCTCCGCTATGCAGCTGCTGACGGTGGGACTTGCCACGATTGGATGTGGAAGCTCATTGCTCGGGAGCAGCAGCACTGCAGCCTGCAATAATTTGACAACTCTACGGAAATCGGAACGCGTGATCATGTAGCTGCACGACAAAGACTTTCCAGACACTTGTAACTCGTGCCAGGCGCGGGCTTGTTGGCTGGTGGCAGCAGCAGGGACCCTGCTGCGCAGGGTACTGAGTGCTACTTGGCAGTTTTCCTTCAGATCACTCCGTCCTGTTGTCAAACTTGCGCCTATGGAAAATTCAGGCAGAGGGCACTCACTTCAGCGACCGGACAGCTGCCGCTGGATGCCTAGATTTGCCGAAGAGTTTTCGACAGCCGTTTGCTCGATCAACATGTCCGTCGCAAGAGCAGGCCACTTCTTTCGGGCAAGTGAATCTCTCATTTGCAGGCGCCGGCACCGAAGCCGCAGCCGCGCACAGCAGTTCGCGGGAATCTCTGTGCTCTTGTGATGGGTCATCATCCAACACCTCATCAGAAATCCTGATCGGATCTTGTCGGTGTGAGGTTGGTGCCCTGCTGGAGGAGCTCGTGGAGAGGGTTCCAAGTTTGAGGCCAGCGCAGGCTCGGAAGATGCCAGGGCTCGGTCACGAAGTTCACTACTTCAAGCCCGCTACTTTGCGGATGTTGTTGTTGCCCGCCGAAGGCTTGCTCGGCAGTAAAGAGTCCTATGCTCAGCTCCCGAAATCATGCAGATGCCGCGGGTGAACGTTCATGTGCTGAGGTTCTTGGAGTGACAAAGAGGAACACTGACTAGCTAATTTTGACAGCAACGTCCCGGGATATACCATCCCAAAGCGTCCCATATGAAGACGCCGCAGTACAGTCGCCAGGAGAAGGCTCCCATGAGAACTGCTACATGACAGAAGCTCTTCTGACATTCAAGGAATCCAATAGTCTTTGATCGCTTTCATTTTCTTGCAATCACGGCTGCAGTAGCAATAGTGCTCCCCCCTTCGTGTCTAAACTCGGAGCCACTCCGAACCTCTCAGATCACAGTTTGCGGACAGTATAGTATGCCATATCCAAAGCATGATGTAGCATAGTCATATCTAACCTGGTCTAGTTTCGTGTTCTTATCCAATCTAAACCTTTGCTTATCTTCTCTAGTCCTATCTGTCTAATCTAATCCAATCCAACCAAAATATGGTCCTCTGGTATTGAGATGTTATAAGAAAGCAGCATATGCACCACGACACAATGGGGAAGTATAACTATAACTGAACATAATCTCGTCGGCAGATTATTTTAGCATGACACGGTTTTGAACGCACAAAATTCCAAACGAAATCAAAACTCTCCCGAGACCCCCGAGCTTTCTGAGGCATCGCCTCGCTGAAAGCGCTTGCGGGCGCTCCGCTTGCATCCTCAGTGCTGGAAGCGCTCGCGCCCAGGCCCTAAAAGGGGCCCGTCAGACCAACTCGAGCACAGTGGTGATGGGTGCGGGCGGTGGTCGGGGTGATGCTGAAGCTGAGAGCGCCGACGATGATGATGTTTATGATGACGGTGACATCGGTTTTGATGTTGATAGTGGTGATGCAGGGGATCAACGTTTTGCAGAACCATGATGGCTCTGCGGCTAATCCAGTACCGACGATGGCGACGACAACACGGAGGATGGGAATTGGCGTTTACTCTTTCGGGTTCAGGGTGCCATCATCACCTCCTTTGGTTCGAAAAGGTGTTCGTGATGCACATCTCTCGTGACGAGCCCGGTTTTGCTGCCTCACTCCTCGAAGAAGCACACTGCCATGCCGGCATTGCGCAGTGTACACTGCATGACCGGGGTTAGGATTTGCTAGCCTCGCATTCAGGGCTGCTGTTCTGGTGCCCATCGTGCTTTCCAAGCCCCCGGGTTTGCAAGCCATCGCGTGTACAAGGCGTTTCGGGTCTCGGGTGCTCTGCCGATCGCTTCTTTTAGATTTTGGCGTGACATGTACATCGAGGTTTCGGGTTCGCCACTCCTGATGCGTAGGGGATGTTGATGGGATTTGGCGACCTTTACCCTTGCGAGGGGGCTTAAAGGGGCTTACTGCCAACCGGTCCTCTTTGACGTTTGTGTCAGAGGCATCTTTATCAATTGGCGACGTGTGTTTTTGCGAATGCAACATCTTTGCTTGCTGAACCTATCTTGCTGCTCCTCCCGCTTTACCAGCAAGAGCCGAGATAACGAAAGGTAGCAGGGGTGCGCGGTCTTGCTGATTGGGACGTGTGCCCAGGTCGGGCCCGCTCGCTGGGTGGAAGTGACTGGGATCCATCATCTGATCATTTTGGGGAGTTTACTCTGGCGCCGACATGCTCACTGCCTCTCAGGGCCCAACGTGACAATCTCAGGATCGCCACGACTTTGAGACCTTGTGACGTGGCGCTGTTGCTCGGGCCCCCGGACCTCTGTATCCGAAGCCGCCCCCTGAGCCGTGGCGCCGAGGCTGCAGGGTTGGTCGCAGCTCGCGGAGGAAGGGTCAGGTGCCCCGCTTGCGATAGGTTAGGTTCTATGTTCAACGCAGACCGGGATTCTTCCTCAGGCTCCGAGGCCCTCACCGTCGGCCCCCCAGCACAGACTCGACTCACAGACTCAGCCTGGTTCCTGCCGAGCCGAGGAAGCAGCTCGGCATCTGCTCCGTCACGGCGCAGCGCCGAGGCTGCTGGCGCTCTCCAGCTGTGCCCTGCAGGAGGTGCCGTTTGAATGCGCGCCTTGCCCTCTGCGGCCTCTGCGTCTTTGGCCCTTCGCGAGGCCGGGGCGCCGCCGCCGACGCTCGGGTCGATGTGCGCTGGTGCCGCGCAGTTGGCCATCTGGCAGCGCTCGGAAGGCGAGGTCGGGAGGGGGTGCCGACTGGACACCTTCCCCAAAAGATTATCACGCTCGTCAGGCAATGGCAGTCTCAACGCGGAGATGCGCGGAAGCACAGCTGCAAGAGCTGCGTGGCTTCGTGGGCCCGTCACATGTACAACCGAATCCTGCTGTGCTTCGGTTCCAGCCTGTTCCATCCTTTTGCACATTAGTACAGGCTGTTGACTTGAACTCGCTTCTACTCGTGAGAATTGTGCCAGTGGTCGGGCATCGGTCGCCCGCTTGAGCGCAATCCATTTTCGGCAGACTCAAGACCACGGCATCGTCTATCAACAACGACATGTCCACACGTTCACGCTAGTTTAGACACGTCGTCATAACAGACTTTGACAATCGCGCGAAGTCGGACCATGGGTTCCTCGAAGGCACCACGTGGGATCAAACAGTCGCGTGCTGCTCTGGCTCAAGCAGTCAGCAACCATCGCTGGGGAAGCAAACTCAAAAGAAGGACTACAGCAACTGGAAGCACAAGCAGCAACATTTACAGTTGACCAGCCTGTACGTCGTCAGGGCATGCAAGATGATGTCTCGCTCTCGCCTGTCCCGCCCTCGCCGCCTGCCAGCATGTCAATGAGTCAAATGTCGAAGAACCTTCTCAAAGTCTGCGGAGAGAGAGGTCACCCTCTTCACACAAGCAGCCTGACATCGCCTCCGGATCCGGTGCGGATGCTGTGAAGGTTGGTGAGATGCCAGCGCTCAGTCCTACAAATCTCACGTTCTGGGCATCTCACAGCAGCAAGAGGTGCTGCGGACTGCGGCAGGGGCCGTCGAAGCGAATGAAAAGGAAGCCGAAGGTGTCGAGCTGAGATCTTTTTACGCGAATTGCTTGCTTCCCTTGTGCAAGCCACTCCCATGCTTCTCTCTCGTTCTCTCTCCGTCTCTGTTGGACTTAGAGTCACCGAAAGAAGCCGGGAAAGTTTGAGACTTTGGCACCAGGTGATGGCGTCACCACGGGGGAGGCGAGGCCCATGTTTTCAGCATGTGCCCTTCGCTTTGATTAACTGGAAGCGCAGCTTGCAGCCCAAGGAAGCGGCGCAATGTTCGGAAACCTATAATACTCCACCCAAACTCTGAAATCCAAACCACACCACAGCACATTCACCGATGCCTTGCGCTGTGAAGGCTTGGAGTCCCTACTTCAAGGCGGGGCTGCGGCCGGGGCTCTGCCGTGAGTCGTCAGCGGAGTATAGGAGTCGCTAGGAGTCGTTACCTGTATGTGCGAGAGTAGCACCAGGAGCGTCTTTCGAATGCACGTGATGTTATATGTTTCGTCATGTCTTGTTCTCTTCGCGCCCGCTTGCCCTCGACCAGGCACATGGTCTTGATGAGCTTCTGCCGGATCTGGTGCGACAGCTCGCAGCCGCAGAGCCTTCGGACCCGTACCAGTGGGGGCCCGACGTTTCGTGCCTTTGCAGCCTCTGATAGTTGCAAAACCTGATAGGGGCCACGAGCCCGAATGCAGACACGCGCAACGCAGATATCGTCAAAAAAATAACTACAAGGAAAGGCATATTCATACGACCG
>CAJNJA010063219.1:0-23288 GCA_905231915.1 Symbiodinium necroappetens
GGTCAAAGTGAATGTGCATGGTGCCACTTGCCACTCTTCGCTGTTGCTTTGGCGTGCTTCTTGGTAGTTGCACGCTTTACGCAGATATCTCTTGCAAAGTCGAGAAGCCGGCGGCTAGGGCAAAGAGCTGCGAAAGTGCAGCAGACCATGGCCGTGTTGTACGAGGACCTGTGGGAGGAATCGCCCGAGACCATCAGCAAGTTTGCAGGGGTCCTAGGAGACCTAGGCATCGACGGCAGCGAAGTGACCGAACGGGTCACGGGCATGCGCGCGCGGCAAAGCGAGACAGCAGGTGTAAGCCTAAGGTACCTGCTGTCTGAAGACTTTGAGGTGCTAGCGACTACGCGGACCGGTCATACGGATCCAAGCTTCAACGACATGAAGGTATTCTGGCTGGGCGAAGAGCCCATCGGCAGGGACGTGGTGTGCCCCCGCGATGGCAAGCCCGGCTGCGCACTGGTTGATTGCATTCCTCGGCCAGATCGACGGCAGCAAACTCATTTCTTGTCGTGGACATGGCGCTACACTTTGGCGGAAGTGAAGAGTGCCTTGAGGGTGTATAGAGACGCACACCTGGCCGCAACTGATGCAGTGTTCTTCTTCATGTGCTTTTTTGTTAATAATCAGTACAGGATAATGGTTGAAGGATCCGCCACTGGTAGTGACAACCTGGAAAGCGTGTTTGCGGACAACCTGACTCGAATCGGGCGGATGGTGGCCATCTTGGACACATGGAAGCAGCCCGTTTATTTAAGGCGAGTTTGGACGGTCTACGAGCAGTTTATCGCATCCACGCTCGAGATCCCAGTTGTCTTTGCCATGCCAGAAGCATCCGTGGCCTCAGTGCGACAGCAGATTCTCCGCGGCGAAGGTGGCATCACGGAAGTGACTGAGTCTATGAAAAATGTGAACTCAGCTTCCGCCGAAGCCTGGGACCCAAAGGACGAAACCAAGGTGAAACGCGAAATTCAGAGAACAGTGGGCTTCTCGCATGTTGACGACCACGTCAGGGAGGTGATGATCCAGTGGGTTGGAGGAGTCGTGGAAGACCAGTTCCAGAGACTCATAGACCAAGGCAGCAATAGCTCTGCTGATCAACATGCAAGGGCTCACGTGCTGTCCCTATAATAGGGACATACTGGAGTCGATGGCAAAGGGCGAAACTGCCCGAGACTCGAGGCTAACAAACTGGCCATCAGTTTGCGTGCATGCTGCGTTCTCATGCCTGCTTTGGGCCAACAGTGTTCATGCAGGACACACAGCTCACAATGTTTCTCATCAAGTTTCTGGAAGTGGAATTGATTGTCCGGGACAGCAAAGAGAAATGCCAAAAGATGCAACGCCGTCGCGGGTCACGCCTGCTCGCGTAGCGACAGCGACAGGCCGTGCCACCTTTAATTGAGGACACTTCGATGTTTCACCCGTCACTGCTGGATCTGCAACTGTCTGTTTCGTTCGCATGGGAGCTGTTCATGTCTCACAGAAATCAATGTTGATCCCAACGACATGGAACACAACATGCTCATCATGTTCCTTCCTCCAGGCCAGCCATGTGGTATTCAAGCGGGGACATCATTTGCAGCAAGTTTCACGCACACGTGTCACACGCACGCACCCGCATCAAGGCAAGAAGTTTGCCGTTTGCATGGCTCTGCTTACGTTCATTCTCCCATCTTGAGCCATGTCTTGCCGCCATCTCATGCCAGGCAAGGCTTGGATTATCAGGCAGGCCTGGTTTGGCGAGTTTGGCTGCCAGGCTTCTGGGCGGTTGCTTTTCGTCAGCGGCCCGTTGAAAGCGAGTTGAGGCTGGGATCTGTCGCTGGCACTTGGAGCGTGGTCAAAAAACTGCAACGTAGGCCGTGAATAACATTGATGAACCAGGTCTGATGCCGGCTCTCTCCGCCGTCGCTTGACTAGCGTGGATCTGACAATGATAGGCACCCCAGCCGCAGTGAGCTCCTCTTACATCCGCTCAGCCACAGGCGACTTCTGCCATTCTTGGAGTTGAGATGTACAAACTCTTTCTTGTGTCTTCCCAGGAATCGGTTCCAGCATTGGTTCAGGCAGTGCCTGTGAGCAGCCTGTGCTTTGCTTGAAGCGGCATTAAGCTGCTGCCTGCCTTTTTTTGTTCCAGGCATCTTCGTGATTACCGGCGTTGCTGCAAAATCCACAGGGCCTGCAGTGTGCAGCTGCGCTGCACAAGACTTGTCGTCCTTTCGAGTGGCACACAGATGCAAGAAACGTGCCAATTTTCTTGGCTTGCAGAAAATTGGCTGTCCAGAGGCTTTTCGTTCCTCATCGCTGCAGTCAGTTGCTCCTTGGTAATAAATTCAGATGGGGCACATGACCGTATCAGCGCATAAGTTGGAGGCATCTTCAGTGCCTTGTGTTATGCAGAGCTGGCTGCACGCATACCTGTGCTGCTTGGCAGCACTGCTTGGGGAAGCCAGAAAGTGCGAAATTACATCTGTGTGCACAGTGGCCGTAGGTCGGGCTCTGTTTACCTCTATGCGTACGTTGCGTTTGGTGAGTTCTTGGCCGTGCTCTTTGGTTTGCGACTTGGTTCCAAAGCCTGCCTTTGTATGAGAACTCATCAGCCTGTTCTCTCTTTGCATGTGCTGCATTGCACAGGAATGTGCTGGTCGATTACCATGTTGGTGCGGCGATCAGCGTGTCTTCTTGTGCTTCTTACCTTCGCAAGACGCTGCTAGTATGCGATCCAGCAAAGCTTTGTCGCAGTTTACTGTCCAGGGAAAGCACACGCCAATTCACACGAGACCCCTACGTGCATCACTTGACAAGTTGAGCTGCACAACACGACTGTTGTGTCGTAATCAAGACTCTTCCGGGTTGGATCCGTCCTCCGACAGGTCATCAACACACCCCTCTAAGTGTCCTCAGTATTCTTCATGCGCCGTCCGCTAGAAACGACGACATCATCACCTGTTCCCAATGTCCTTCACTGGCTTGTATTGTTGACGGGCTCTTGTGTCGGAAACGAGAGACCAATGAGTGTCTTCGGGGTGATAAGTCGTATTCCCATCGTCCGCACAGGCTTCTGCTGATGTTCCCGGCCATGTGGCTGCCAGACACACAGGCTCGACATAGCGTTCATACTTCGCTCCGTCTTCTGTCCTGTGGCTCTTCCACCCTTGGGCCTTGTCAGGTGCTTTCACTTGTTCTGGTGGCGGTCCTGACAGGTGGCTTTGCTGGATCGGGCAGTGCTGTGACGCTGGTATTTTTCCAGCACTGAGGCATCTTATCGGTTGGCGTAGAAAGCGGGTTGAAGCGGGTGAATGGCTTGCTGGTGTTTAGCACCTCGGTGGCAGCTCCATTGTGGACTACTGTAGTGTGTTGTGCCCGGCCTGACTGCAGTTTGTCATCCAGCATGGCACATGACAGGTGCTGGGTAACTCATGCGGCTAGTGCCTAGTGCCCCTGCGAAGAAGGTAAGATGGTCATTGTGTTGCTGATCATCGGCATTGGCTCGACCAAGGTGTCGAAAGAGCTGTCTTTGTGCAATGTCTAAGTCGTTTTGCAGCTGGGTCTGCATAGGTGCGAGCAGACAATCTGAGCCCGTTCTTCCCGCAGATTGCTTACCTAGGGTAGCTTCGTACTCTTGCGGACTGTTCTGTTTCCTTGCGCCAAGGTGTGGGTTCGGGCCGGTGGCCAGCATGTCGCGCCCTCAGTCGGAGCCAAAGCAGCAAAGAAAGTGTCAGGAGACTGTTTGAGAAAAGATGGTCAAGCTTAAGTTGATGGTTTGAGCATGCCAGCAGGTCTGCGACATGCTCATTCTCCTTCATAGGACAGGCACTTCTGTATTCCCAGCCACGATTGATCCGCCATATCATGTTGCGCTTCCACGGCATCAAACTTGCGAGCTTTCTGACTCTATGTTCTTCATGAACCGTTCATGGTTATTGTTGTTTTGTGTCAGCAGGATTTGGAACTGTAACAAATGCTGCCGAAGAGTGCCAAAATCCTCAGCGAGATCTTCCGATTGGCATTACAGCTTCCCTGCTCATCTGCCACTTGCACGCATTTGTGCATAAAGAGACAGACGTGCATAGAAGCCACTCTTTGCCGCAAGCTCAGGTGCGATCCTGATCCTCGGAAGCAGTCCAGTTCCAGTCCTTCGATGGGAGCTCTTGATCAGTTGGGCACGCTTCTTGAGGTACATCTTCTTCTCGCTAGTGCTGGTGCTGTCCTTATTGCGAGTTGCGCGGATGTGCTAGGGGCCCTGGAAATGCTACTGAGGTGGGCATCATTCCTTACACAGAAATAGATGAGGCAGGTGGTGCGTCGTCCTGCAGAAGGGTGCTACTGCTACTGCCGCAAATGCTCTAGTTCGCCACTCGGTGGCAAAGACTCGTGAGCCTTTCCCTACTCGTGTTTTGCAGGCGGCGCCGGTGGAAGCAGCCTTCAGCCCACAGTATGCCAACATCCCTTGGGTTGGAGCCTCACATCTCAGCCTTTGTCGGCCTCCTTGTGCCATTTCTGAGGTGTCCATGCTTGTCAACTGGGGCGCAGTCATCGGCTTGTTCACAACACTGGTGACGGGATTGTATTCACAGGCCTGTGGAGTCCATACTGTGCAATATAGATCCTCCAACACCCCATCGTGATGGCGGGTGGAAAGCGATAAGAGACCTAGAGGCCGAATGGTGGGGCAATGCCAGGGCTTTAGACACGAGCGCTTTGAAACTGGCGGGAATTGGACTCGGCACGCGGAAGAGCCGAAGCGACACCCTACCAGGGTTCAGACTTTTCTTTCTAGCCTCTATGATGTATTTATTGAAAAAGCGCCTACTTGGTTGTACAAGAAAGTCTGGACGTAATGTCGATGTTGTGCCAGTGAAGGCTCGCATGTATCTTGCTATGGCACGAGATGCGCCTTGGCTAAACCGAGTGGCTCCGTTCATGTCGAATGCCATCGCAGATTGCAAGCAGGGTCTTTTCTTCTCGCCTTTCGGCAGCTCGACCGCAAAGGATTCTAGACATGTCTACACCTCTGACGGAAACGAAAAGGTTCAGTCTAGGTTTGTGAAGATCAGGTTTGCAATCTGAGGTCGAGTGTCGACTCTTGGGACCCCTATCAATTCTCAAGTCCTCTGTGGAGTCATAGCAGCACTGCTGGCAGTGTTCCTCCCCGAGCCTCGTCTGATTCGCTTTCCTTCCGCTGAGTACCAAATCTTGTCCGATACGACGGGAAATCAAACCTCTGGGTAGTCCTGGCTCATGAGGTGGAAAGACTGGTCCTTTTCCTAAACATCGGCGTGTTGTTCTCGTATACAATCGCTGCTTGGAGTTCCAGACAGTCGCGTAGGAATGCCAACGAGTTTTTAGGTAACCAGTCAACCCAAGGTGTGACAGTGTGGTGTTTCTCGATAAGGTTTGTGCTGGGGTACTCGTGCTTCGCGCGGATGCCCCGGAGAAAGCCGCCCGGTGGGCCGCTATGATGACGCTTGTCCATTTCAGTTTCCTAAAAGCATCATTGCCCGAAAATCCAAGCATCGCAGAAAAGTTTAAGTGTTTTATTTTTTCAGGCAGGTTCTTCCGA
Source organism: Symbiodinium necroappetens (assembly GCA_905231915.1). NCBI lineage: Eukaryota > Dinophyceae > Suessiales > Symbiodiniaceae > Symbiodinium > Symbiodinium necroappetens. Next base: position 5,561 of record CAJNJA010063219.1, read on the forward strand.
CAGGGACCAGACATAGCAGTGTGCCGCAAACCATAAAGTTTGAAGAAGCCGGAGCTTCGTGTGGCACTGACAGAACCAGTCCAGCAAACCGGGATCGGCTACATAAATAAGTAGAATATCCACCCCAGGACCTGCGCCGCTATTGTGGCATCTGCGAGCTCCACCTTCATGCCCTTCGGAGCTCGCTTATATCATGCTTGGTTTGGTGTCTTGCTGTCACAGTTCTGCTGGCTATGCTCATGACAGTTCGCAGAGTCGGTGGGCTCTCATCAGCACCTCCGTCTTCGCAAGCGCAGCAACCAGCCTTCACTCTGGAAGAGTGCCTCTGTCCCAAGCCCCTCGCCTTTTGAAACTGAGGTGGCTTTGTGTTGGATTCCGTTTTTCCAGCGGAGCTATTCCAGACCAGAAACATTTGCTTGTCCTGGCTGCCCTTGGGTGCCTCTGCTTGGACTGACAATCAACGGCTACATGCTTTCGCAGTGCACTGGCCTCAGTAGGACATCCGAGAAGCTGCACTTGGACTCTGAGAAGCGATGCTCGGGCTCAGGCCACTGGCAAGCGTGGCTTCGGCTACTTGCCACGACTTTCCTGATCCTGGCAGCCTACCTGTTCCGAGTCCGAGCATTGTATTCAGGACGCTTGAAAGCACGGATGCATCCCGATAGGGTTGTGCTGGCGCCTCGTTTGCAGGAGGCAGCGACAGCCGCGAGTTGACTGTATCGCTGCCCACGGTTAATGATGACGGTGATTGCATCGATACTACTGCTCGATGACCCCAGTCCGCAGCAATGTTTTCCATTCCGTCTCCAGTCTGCGTGAGCATGTGGCATGGCCAAGACTTCCCCAACGGCACCTGCGTCTGTATTGCGCAGCGTCTGGTGAATATCGTTGGAGCTTCAGAAGCAGAGACCAACAAGTGGAACAAGAGCCGGCTCGAGAAGACCAAGATTGCTGCTCCTGTCTCGGGCTCCATCCTCTGCACTGCTTCGACTGCCCGGGACTTCATGGCCTCTGTCAGACATCGTCTATATCGTTTGCCCATGTTTGCCCAGAGCCGAGCATCCATCACGCCTACAGTCTGGACCCTGAGTGCCAAGAGGCGTACACCCGCGAGCCAGGAACGAGGAACCGTGCAAAGTTATTGGTTTGTGCGAAGAGGAAAAGCTGGTGCTCGAAGTCGGTTGTTTCAGACTTGTCTGAGCATCTTTCCATAAGCAGGGGTCTCAGCCTCGTGAGAGTTGAGCTTCGACATCAAACGGAGTTTGAAGTACGACAGGTGCCAGTCCGCGCATGCTCCACTTTCCCACTAAATTCAGCCTTGAGCTAAGACCTCAATCACTCCCTTTTTCCTTTACGTTCACCAACCCCAGAATCGAGCTAGTAGTTCTGCTCGCACAATCTCTTCCAGAATTGAAATTTCGGAATCTTCCTATTTTCTGCCTGGTTGTGGTCAGAGTTCTGGACGGTTCCTTATAGGGGCTGCTGATCCGAATATACTTCGAACCTCCGAGAACAAGGCACCAAGATGCTTGAACAAGAGGGGTGCAGGGAGGTCGCTTTTAGTGGCACTTGGCTTCGTTTCGCCTTAGCAATAGTGGTAGAAAGCTTCCCCCTCATGGCTGTCTCTGTCAAGGCACCAGCAGGGCACTTTAGTAGATCTCGCTGTTAGATCTTCGGGTGCTGATCGTGGCTTCGTTTCACTCCTGACATGCTGCGCATTGCCGTTGTCTTGCGACCATCAATCATGCGCCGATTCGGTGGCTGCATGCTGATTTGCAGAAGACAACTGCAATCCTCGGCCGGGCAACTCACTGCGAAATTACGTCATTGTCACAAGGCATCCGATGTCATCGGCCTCGTAAGTACAGCGCTCGGATCGGAGAGGATGGATGGCGTACTGTGGGCAGCCGCAGTTCAGCGCTTGAGCCTCCTCGAGATGCGAGGGAAACCCAGCCGCGAAAGCTGGGCATGGCTCCTTGGCATGGCTGACTCAAGCCTCCAAGATCTCGGGTATAGGGAGCTGGCAGTCGTTGCCGTCGCCATCTCGAAGCTAAAGAAAGATCCGGGTGGGAGGAAGCATTTCTTGAATGCAGTTTTTCGAAATGCTTTGCTCTTGAACGCAAGAGACCAGAGCATGTCTGTTCGCCACCTTGCAAACCTGGCTTGGTCTGCTGCAGCTGCGAAGGTGCAGGCTCGCAGGCTCTTCGAAGTCGCAGCCGCCGCACAGTCGCAGGAGCAGAGTCGGTGCTTAAACCCTCGGGACGTCTCACAGCTATTATGGGCATTTGCGCGCTCTTCGCACTTTCAGCTTGGTGTGGAAGTCTTGGAAAACCTGGCCAGGTGCCACGCTTCGCCGCACATGCTCCCCACGTTTGGTGACCATGACATAGCCGCGACGGTATGGGCTGGAGCAACTTTGGCAACTCACTTGATGCCCAGGGAAAAGGGAAGGCTCTTCCTGAAGCAGATTGCAGCTCATGCAGCTGAGCGGTCATCGGAATTTTCCCCGCAGGGTTTCTCCATGCTGTTCTGGGGAACAGCAACTCTGGCTTCGAAGGGACTTGACATGCCGAGCACTGCACTCACAGCAGCGTGTGCTCCCCACGTGGTTAGTGTTGCCAGAAGGCTGACAACGCAGGGTGCGGCAAACATCCTTTGGTCGTTGTCGACTCTGGCAAAGATAGATCCAGATGTCGCAGCGAAGATCGTCGAAGAGATTCGTGCCGGACACCTAGTATCAAAGCCTCGTCGGTGTTGCAGACGTAAGACTGCGACTTGAATCAAAGGACGTTGGGTCGGTGTCATCATCTTCAACGAATGATGGCCAAGGCCTTCGTTCAAGTCTTGGTATCTATCAGAGTATCAGTGCGAAAGAGAGCAGCTCCGCAGGGCGGCAAGAGAACCCTGGCATCATTGAAGCCCTGCTGGAGGCTTGTTCTTGCCTTAGAAAGATGCCGCAGAACTCATTGGCCAAACCAGACTTGCAACCCGCCGTGTTTGGCTAGTTTCCACGCAGCGCCCGGCATCTAATACAGTGTGTGCAGCCTGTGCGAGGAGATTGTCAGGAAGCTTTCGAGTTGCAACGGGCAGGCCAGAGGGGATGCGCCTTTCTCAACATGTTTGGATGGACATGTCGGCATCTCGATCTGGTTGCAGGATATCGCCAATTCGCTTTGGGCTGTCGCAAACATTGGATACCTGGGACCGTCCGCGGTCTCGCTCTTTAACCGGATCGCAGAAGATCCCGATGCAATTCCTGTGCACCTCTTTTCTGTCTCTTGGCGCACATGCTTCATGCGGGTCTCAGTGTAAGTGTCGTCCAGCTCAGCAAGACAAAACGACTTAGGCGCAGGAGTGTGCGAACTCCTTGTGGGCGATTGCGAGAAGTCGCTGGAGTGGGGATCCGCAGAAGTTTGTCCGCAGAGTTTGTGCTAGAATAGAATCTTTCGCTCGACTGGACGAGCAAAGTTTGTCTATCACTGTATGGGCACTGGCAGTATTGGGTCACAGGCATTCCGCTTTGCCTCTGCTTGGCAATTCCGGGTTGAACTTGAAGAACCTGAATTCTTTTCCAAATGCGAGCCTTTGCCTGCTCATTTGGACCTGTGGTATGCTTGGCATACGGGAAAGCCCGTTCCCAGCATTGGTTGTTGCATTACGTTGCCGAGCAAGGGAACTGACACCAAGTCAACTGTCAGTGGTTGCGAGAACCCTTGCAGGACTATGGCCAAGATTTGCAGATCTCAAAATCAAAATAGAATGTTGCTTTACAACACTATGTTTATTATTCTAGGGGCTGCGCCCACGGGCAGGCAGCGCAGGTAGAAGCCTGGAGCAAGGCCACGCAGCCCCCTCCGCCGAACCCCGCTGATGCTGATGATGCGCGCCCTTCCCACTCAAAAATTCGCAAAACATCGTCTCGCCCTGCAGGGCCGATTGCGGGCGCCCCGAGTGCTCATGATGCTCGCCGGCTGGCCTCCTGGGGTCGTCCAGGCGGGCCGCCATAGCCTGGCGAATGGCTGCGAAACGTGTTCCGAAGGCCTCCGGGCGAGGTCCTGCGTGTGGAAAAACGAGGGTCCGATACCGAGCGCTGCCCGAGAAAATGTTCCGAGAGGCGGGGCGCGGTCTTCGGGACAGGCTGGATAGGGGATGTGTTCTTGGGCTAGTGAACGATTGCAGAGTAAGGCTCAGCAGAATTTTCACTGGGCACTAGAGTGCAGAATGTAGTGGCTGCCGCCAATGCCACGCGTGTGAGGGGTCGCGGTCTTCAGAAAAGTGGCGATGCGGTCCTCGGGATAGCAACCGATAGCAAAATAAGTCCCAGCCGTAGGGCCAGTAGAGCCCCAACCCTCGTAGCCCAGTCGCGAGCCTAGCCCAGCCCCCCCAGCCCCTCGAGCTCTTCTGGGCTTTTGGACTTTTCTGGCACTCTTCTTGAATTTTTCTGGGCTCTTCTTACGCTTTTCTGGGCGTTGCATGGACTTAGATTGTCAGGCTTCTTGGCATGCTTTGGGCTCCACGGTCTTGTTCGTCACTTCCAGTGCGCGGTTTAGGATTTAGGGTAGCCCAAAAGCCTTATGTACTATGGTCGTTGGGCCCAAAAGCCTTAAGATATGAGCCCTAGGGTTAGGGTTTAGAAAAAAGGTTCAGGGCGTAGGGCTTAGGGTGAAGGGCCTCCAGGACTCTTGGGTTTAGGGTTTGGTTTGGGGCAAAGGGAGGTGCTCTGCGCTTGGGTGCAAAGGTTCCCCTACAAGACCTTACGGAAGACTCCTTGCCTGAGGGCTTGGGCTGTTTAGGGTTTATAGGGAGCAGGGGCTTGGGGTGTAGGGTTTAGGGTTTAGGGGCTTGGGGTTTAGGGGATTTCAGTGTTCATTATGTATTGGGTTGAGCATCGGCTCTCTTTGCTTCTATACAGGGCATGTCTGAATCTATGCATGGTTGTACAAGGTAATCGGCATGGGGAAATAGATATAAGATGCTGCCGTCTTGATTGTCATTTTGAAGCCCGTAGATTGTTAATTTGGGCTGTTTCTGGGCCTTTTAGATTATTTGGGTTAAGATTTGGATTTCTTAGATTATTAATTAACTCAACCTTTATAGTTACCAAGCCTTTAATAGTCTAAATCCCAATACGGCGCGCTTTACTTTAGATAGCCTAGCAGTTAATCTTTCGCCTAGCCCAATTGTAGCCCCTAACTTAACACCTACATTCTAGTAACTTCGTAGCCCGTTCTTTGCTCCAAACCTAATCCTTGCAACTTAAGTTGGTCCACCTCTTTCACTCGTAATATTCTAGAGCGCAGCTTTAATACGATAGATACGACTGGCCCAATTTTTAGCGACTAAACCCAAGCTAAACACTTACAACTAAAACTCATTAAAACATAATTTAAATCTATTAGAATTTAACTAAAATTAATTAGACCCTCGTTAAACTCTCTTAACAAGAATCTAATTGATCTCTAGCTAAACACTTATTTAACGCTCACAACTCTATTAATTTAATTAGTGCGAAATCTCGACTAGACCCTTACTAAATTTAAAAAGGCTTTGCCGACAAATACATTATTATAGAGCACTTAAATCTAAATATCTTTACCGTATTTTTCTTAAATATATTGATTGATTATATTATTTTAATAAGGTCAAATTTGGTCCGTTTTGAAATTACAAAGAAGATATTCTTAAGTTATTTAAAATATATTAGAAATTATTATTTACGTTCTCACAACTCGGACAAGTCAGGCGAGGTGTATGGTTCGAGGTCGGCGTGAAATAGAAATTAACAGTCCACAAGGGAACAGGAACCACCCCAGCATCTAAGAACCAATCCACCAATATGACACCATGGACTGTCAAGAGTGGCAGGTTTTACTATCACAGGGCCATACTGCCGGATTACGAAGCCCACCCACAACCCAAGCATACACAACAAGCAAAAGAAAACACAACATAATAAAAACAACCACCGAAGGTTCGAAGTCCATACGGCCCAACTTACTTAGAAAAATTCTCTTAGGATGAGGTGATACCTAATTAACGAAGCCAACTCAGAAGATACTTAGTACTCAACGATATCGCACGGTCAAGGCAGTGCATCACTCAGGCAACGTGTCATAGAAACTGCTGGGGACTATGGTAGACAGTTCTTGGGCAGCTGAACACAGCTGAACACGGCTAGCTCATCTCCTTGGGGCTAGTCACACCATGTGCTCAACAGGCACTCACCGTCGCCAATAACCCATCTATTCACAGATCCATTGACTCTTCCCCACTTTGTCCCAAACTCTGCTGCGGGGTTTGCTAGTCTCAGCTGTCAGAAAACACAGGAGGATCCGCGATCTGGTTTCCTGTATGGCCGCAAGCCACAAGTACTCTGTTTTGTTATGGTGCCTCTTACCGCCTATCCCGCGGAAAACAGAAAACGGCTGTCAAGTAGTGCCCAGGCAGAGTGGTGGGTATGTCCACCTGGATGCCGATGGGTCCGCACCATTCAGTACTTCAGCCTCCACCCGGACATAGCTTCAGACTCCCAGGATATTAAGCAGCCTCTCTTAGCATCGGATTTCCAGCTTGCCGCAGGTCGAAGCCAAGTCATCACCAAGCATCACCCAAGCATACAGGCAGTCCAGCATTGAATTCCAGCATCACATGCATGAATTCACAGTCCTGCAGAAGTTAGTTGCAAGTGCTCTCATGTGCTAATGTCGTGTTTTACACACGAGGTAGCCCCGCGAGCAGGTCGTCTACTAGGAGTCCAAAACCTCAATGACGTTATGCAACTCCTCCACTTTGCTGGAAAGGTTGAAGGCTTCATGTACAGATAGCTGTCTAAGTCGTGGCATATCCTCATGTAGCTTTGCCCTGTCATGCATGCACAACTCCTCCGGCCTAGGGAGCGGGAAGCCTAGGTCTTCCAGCAGGAACTTCACTCTGGGTTCCACAAAGCGAGCATTGAGGGTCGTGAAGGCAACTAGTATGATTCGGGAGGATGCATGTTATAGATTCGTTATGTGTCCTATATGCAACACCTTCCCAGCGTCGAACACAAAAGGCGCATCTAAAGGGATAACAGTCTCCGGCAGGGACTGTCTAAGGTGCTCTTTAAAGGTGCTGCCTACTTTGTCGTAGATCCAGAGCCCATGTCCTGTTGCTGGGGGATTGAGACTTACTACCAAGGAGGGATAGGGCCCGTTCTTGGAGTCTCTGTGTACTCGTGAGTAATATCCACGCCTTATCACAAAGCTAGAAAACTTGTGTTGAGGATCAAACATCCTGAAAAAGCTCGTGACTAACTTGACAAAGCAAGGGTGCGAGTTACACAAGTTCAGAAGAAAGGACGAGGATCTAGGGTTAACCCCTCCTATTGCAAAGGTAACGGACGAGTTATTACCATCCTCACCACCAGAACGACGAAGGATTGAACGAGGTAGCAAGTTAAAAACTTCCGTCAACTGTGCTCTCGTGGGCCCCGAAAACTTCCTTAGGATCTCCTCTACTCGTTGCTCCGCCGGGTCTTTGTTGTTTCTCTGTACTGTTTGTGGGAAGGTTTCGGTGCAGAATGCAGAGTGAGGGCTTGCAGAAGAAGGCGTGCGAGGTGTTACGAAGGAGGCTACTTCTTCCGACGATGTTTCCCCTGGGTCGTGTAGAGTCACCACCTGCACAGCTGGCTTCAGGGCTATCGTAAACATGCTTTTCTCTCGACTACTCACGGAACCTGGTAGATTCTGCGGGCGACAAAAGGATCGTAAATACAGGGATATGTATTTGTAAGTAGTGCCAAGAAATATTCTCGCATGTTGCGTTAAAACGACATTGAAGATCCCGTGCAAGGAAATCCAGGAAGGATTTGTCCTCCGCTGACAAGGGTGGGAAGGGAGTGGTTCCCCGGGCTGGGGGCGGGTGGAGCCGATGGTAGTCTCGTAGGGTTCTCTCCAGGGAGAGGGTATATAGGTGAAGCTCAAACAAGATTGTAAAGTGCCACTCCCACGATCGCCGCATAGCCCAAAAGTAACCTCGAAGGTCCACTGCAAGTTGATGAGCCAAATGATGTGGCATGGTCTCAAACATCCCAAGATCCTCATCGCCTAATAAAGGCACAAAGGGAATTAAATGAGGAGCCAATTGGAAATCGAAATCACCCATATGCACGGACTGACGGTTCATGAGGTCCAGAGGGCTTCGCTCGCGTGACAGGCTTGGGCCCACAGGAATCAAGTCATTTAGGGATATTTTTTGGGCCCCAGACATCTAAATAGGATCCCTTGCGACACAGCTCTTTTTCCTGTATGGGTCATGATACCACTAGCAAGTAGCATATAGAGAAACGGGGCAATTAAGTGCAGCGAACAGCGATGTTGAAAAACATAGAATAGTTCGCCTTATGAGACTGCTCGCTTCGAGGCACATAAGCTCCAAAGCAACAGGCACTAGGCCGGGTACGATAAATAAGCAAGGTAAAGAAACAGTGCAAGGAGCTTAGTGCCAGTGCAAGAAAAGGGGCAAGGTCATACATAGTACGCAAGGACATGTAATAAATTTAGGCATGCAGACAGGGCGGCAAAATGACCAAAAAGGCAACACAGGCTAAGATATATCCACTAAAATCTGCCCTCATGCATGTAATTACTGCCTGTGGCTTGAAAGAAATCACCTATGCACAGGGATATTATAGTGCGACTATCTCCCATGTCGATGTTCCCCTGGGGGGTCGATGTAGCTGCGGTCCCGCGGGCCACCGGAATGACCGTCTGAAGGCGAAGCTACTGACGTGCCCCGTGGATGCTGGGCTCGTATGTTGGAGGCGGGTGCAGAGGTGTCGAAGGCCCCGCGTTCTGTGTATTCACAGGGACAGGCCTCTCGCAATAGTCCCGGATGATTTTCACCTGCTCCACCGTGTCCGAGAGAACATTCGCTATCTGCCAGAGGTTGTCCTTTGTAGTCCCTTGCTCGCCTTGCACAAAGTGCAATACAGCCAGCAGCTCTTGACCCATGTCGTAGGTCTGCTTGCTTAGATCAGACAAAGTCTTCGATAACGATATATACGACTCATAATCGTAATTGGTGATTTTATTGATGCAGAACTTGATCCCCTGCTCCAAATTATCGTGTTTGGCACCAATCAGCACCTGGGTGTCTGTATGGTGCACCGCCCACGATAGAAATGCTCTTGAGGGCCTCCTTGAGGTACGACTCTGTGGCCTTGGCATGTATGTTCAAATTGGACGAGAGGGTGCACATTCGTGTGTTCACAGCCTGGAGCACCGTCTCCAACGCCGAAAGTCGTCCAGAAAGGTCCTTCAGGTCCTTGTCGCTCGACGAGAGGAACTTCATGATCGTCGTGACATCCTTGCGAAGGTTTTCCATCTCTCCATTGACCTTCTTCATGTCTGGTGGTGCACCCCCATCCGTAAGGGTCTTCACCAGCTTATGCACCGCCTGGATCTCCTGCAACATAGAGTGTGGTGTCACTACAGGGGTTCCGGGTCCATCCGATGCAGGCTTAGCTTTGGAGTCTGCGGTAGTGGTCGCCGCACTAGCAGACTTCTTGTCATCGTTTCCTGTGCTCGGCGCTGTTATGGGTGTCGTCGTTGTATCCACGTGAGCAGAGGGCTTCGGTGAACCACCATCATCCTTCACGATGCCTTTGTCCGGTTTGCTGGGTGCCGGGGCAGATCCCTGATCCTTGTTATTATTTGCCTCCACACTGGGGCCGGCCTGTTGCGTTGCAACAGATATCGCACGACCATCCTCCTTCTTGGCTTTGCGACTGGATGCCTCCGATGGCGTCTTGTCCTGCCACCAAGATGTCACAAGTCTCACAACTGCCACCACCATCAGGGTAAGCAAAACTATCAGGACCTGCAACAGGATCTGATGGTCAAAGAAGCTCTACACAAGGGCAGACTGGTCTGTAGTGGGAAGTTGAGGCGGCGGTGGGGGCATCGGCCCTGGAGTACGGGTTCGCACTTGTCCTGTCAAAGGTTTAGGCTGCACCTGAGTTGGCTGAGCCATGGCAGGAAGGCTAACAAAGATCACAAAGTCTCGAAAGGTCAAGGCTGCCAATTTCACGTACGACCTGCCCCCCCCCCCCCCATCTAGAACAACGAATACAGGCATCTGACAAAAGAGACCCTGAACCCCAACCAAACAAGGCAAATTCCTCACTACCTTCAGAAAGGGGCAAGAAAGTAGCCTAAGAAACACTGCCCAATCTGTTTTTTGGAACGAAATCTAGCACGGAAAGGTAAGCGACGAGCTTAGCTACACGTCTGAAGACCCAGGTCTTCATGTTCATCCTCAGAGCAGCACAGGAAGGTTTTCGAAATACTTAGCATCACTGAAATCGGCCTTCCGAATAAGGAACCTGAACGAAGTTATTATTTGATTTCTTTTGTTTTTATTTTCTTTTTCTGATTTTGAGGCGAAATTGTTTGAATTTCGGTAAATAAGAAATAAGATAGATATTTGTGTGTATTATATGAGGAGGATAAAAAATTTGGATTTGAATATAGATATTGGAAGCTTGGAATTGGAGAGGTTATAATAATTATTTTTAGCAATCTATATGAAATAGGCGGCCGATTTCGAGATAATGATTATTTCGAAATTAATATATTATCTCTTATTTTTATTTATATGGGCGGATTTAGAATTCGGGCTTTTATATTTTTCCTTTCTTTATATCTTAGGAAAAATAAGAGTATGTATATTATAAGAAGAATTTCTCGAGATTAATTTGATTTTTTATCGTTTTACAAGATAAAGAATTGTAGAGCTTTTTTTTATGAGATCGCATATATAATAAGAAGAGATTTTCGAGATCGAATTAGTGTGTTATTATGTAAGACGAAGAATTCTAGAGCTTTAATTATATTTCTTAAAGGTCTTCTAAAGAATCACAAGGCTTGTTGATGATCTTTTGCAAACTTTCTATGGAATTGAATAGATTCCTTTCATATTTATAGATATTTGAAATTAATTAATTAATCTTCTTATATATCTTTTTTATTGAGTCCCAGGGCTTCTATATTTTATATTATATAGATAGTGATTTTTCAAATTAGAAGATAGCAGAATCTAAGCCAATATTCTTAGATATAGATATATATATATATTAAATAATAATTCTCCAATTCCAAAGTTATATCTGAGCCAAAATCATCTAGATGGTTTATCCCATAATTCGTTTTAAATAATTCTTAATCGGTCCGAATTATATAATTAAATATATCGATTTAAACCGTATCTAAAAAGATCTTAACCTTCTTCTTGAGATCAGACAAGAATCATATCTATCTAAAATTACAATCGCCGTTCGTCATCTATTTATTTGCGACATATCTATTTAAAGAGATCATCTATTTCGTCACAGAATCTAATATTTGCGATTTATAGATAATTTATGAATTATATCGGGAATTTGCTATTATCAGAAAATCTATATTATTCTTTTAAACGAGTGTAATCTATATCTATAGTATTTATACGAGAATAAATTCGTATAGAGAGATTTAAAAAACGACGCATCTAATAATTAACGAATATATAAGAGCCTAGATATAATCTAAGATTATCCAAATATAATGAGGTCAAAAAGAAATCTAGTTTACATTTAGAGTATTATAACGTCATAAAACGAAACAAATCCAATTATAGAGGGAAGTAATAATCGCTCGGAAATATTAAAAAACTATTTTCTAATAATTTTTTTCTTATAAAGTTTGGGAATTTCTCTACTTCGGCCAATAGATAAATTTTCTTCGAGAAAAACCCATTTAATAAAATATATTCATCTAAAAATAATCAAATTTGGTTATTATTTTCGATATTAGAATAAAAAAAACATTTATTAAACAAAATCTTTAAATCAATCTCTTACCTTTTTTTTGGACGTATTTATTCTCAAAACCTTATTTTAGATTTCCAATATTTATAATAAAAATCTTTTAAATTTCTTCTCTTTTTACCCTTATGTCCCGCACGACGATTACTACCTCCTAATACAATTACGATAACGACTTCTATTGCTACCACTATTGGACTCTATTTGACTACGATTACGCCTACTACTACTCCTATTACTCTTATTACCACTACGACTACGACAACCACCCACACTTGTACTAATATGCTACCAATCCTCCCTCCCATAACTATTCCAACCCCCTCAATCGTTTGCCTGCGGTCCCGCTCCGCGCTTATTCCCAATCCNNATCCTGGCCCGGAGGGGGGGGGGGGGGTTATCAATCGCACCCACACGTTATCAATTTTTCCAGTCTTGTATTGTAATTAGCTATGAAAAGATATGGGTTCGAATTCGAAATGAATTCGGTTTCTGATATCTCAATAGATCGATATAGAAGATATTTGACATAAATCTGGATTTTAAATATAATATACAAATATACATAATATATATATATATGTATCACCAAACGCAAAATTTTAATTTAGTATGTTCGTATTGACAAAACATACCTTTCATTTTTCCGACAATCTGTTCTATAGAAGTTCCATGATGCTGAAATTTCTGGCACACCATCAGGGTGTAGAACGCAGTTGAATGGAAATCACTCTTAAAATATCTTCCTGATGTATCTTGCGTCAGGTGGCTCGTGTGCAATGCCCTTGTGGCCTTCGTCTTGTACATGAAGAAATGTAACGATCCGTCTTGGATCCAAGCAATAAATCGATCAGTCTTATAAAAAATATTCGCCGTGCCGTCTTGCTGCCCAGAGGCTGCCAGCTCACTTGAACCACCTGGAGTAGCAACTATAATGCTGGTGATGTCTTCCACGTCTGATTTCACAGCAAGGTCCAGACTGGGAGATCTTTTCCACAGAGTCTTTTGACAGCGTTCCGACCTCTGCAGACGAAGTCTTATGATACAAATCTCAGCTGTTGCAGACTCTCTTCGAAGCGCGGCCTGCTTGTTGGAGAGGAAAGTCTTTTGCAGAACCTGTGCAGAAAGACAATCTTGCTGTGGAGCTTTGCGTCCCCTTCACGTCTCTGAGTATCGCACCCAGGCAGACATAAGAACAATGGCCAAATAAGCATAGAAGAACCTTTGTTTGGGACTGTTCACCCGCTTCTTCACAGGCTATCGGATCCTTTTGTGCATTGATTTCAAACCTCACATTTGCATCTCTTCGGGCTGCGGCTGTGGACCAACCAATGCCATCATTGTGCCACCAAAGAGCTTGGTTGCGATTACCTCTTGAGACAAGTGTATGCGGCGGAAAGCCTTGCTCAATGAGTGTGAAGCCGTAATCGGCAGCCTTCTTGTAAAAGACCTGCCCAAGTGGTCCGTGAACCACCTCGGCTTCTGTTTGGTCGGAGGTGGCCAACAAGCAGCAGACGGCAAGGGGCATCACTTGCAGCTTCCGCTGAGCCGTCGACAAAGATAGGAAATGCAAGATTGCCCAGCGTCACCAGTGGCTTGCTCGATAATGCCTTGACCTGCTAAAGGAAGTTCGAGAGAAATTTCTCTAGATTATCACTTTCGTATTCATGCGACTTGTTGTCACGATTAGTAAGCAGCCAGCAATGCCGTCTGTCACATTGGGCACGACCTCAATCGTGTCTCAACGCTCGAGCAAGACATTTTCATGTTCATGTTTATCCAGCGTACCTCAAACGTCAGTCTAGCGGGCAACAGTCACAGACATGCTGAGTTTAGTGGCGACGAGGAGCTCATCAAACCGCCAAACACCGAGTAGCTGGCGCTGGCCCTGTGAGCGCTCATGAGGAAGTACAGAAATAATGGTATAAATATCACGGCCTCAGTTTGTGATCAAGCTGGACTATGCTTAGGGCCCGGACGCAGATACGCCTCGTGTCTTGCCCCCAAACAGCAACCAAACTCCGATACCATGATTGTCACGCTCGCAAGGCTGCCGACTCTAGTCAGGAGGTCACTGAGCTGTAGCACCTTGCGGTCTCTGACACACTAGCCACAATATCTCCACTGCTGCACGACCTGTGCAACCCTATTGGCTTGCCGACTCTTGACTAGTCCGCGGCTCAGGGCCCGGCACCGAGTGCTCGCAGCACGATCACTGCAACCTCAAAAGCTTTTGTTCCGCTCCAGGCAACGCTGAAATTAGCAGGCAAACCTTGCACTACCGAAGGCTTGAAGCGATTTCTCCGTGGCACCAGCAGAACTCGGGGTACATACGTAAAGCACAAAACAGGCATATGTTGTGTACAGAAACCACTCACTGAAGTAATTAGATCACAGCACCAAAAGAAGCCTTGCATCGAATTAAACGGTGTACTGCCAGCATGGCACAATCAGCAACCTCCACGGTGTTCCTTAGAGAAGGTTGGCTACAGTAGTAGAAGTACGTTTGTGTCACAGCATGCAGAAACGCCGTCCGTGTCATGCCGGCATAACTTATCTTTAATTGGCTGTTGCATTCATCAGCTAGACGCCTGCTCAGAAAGCTCGCCCGTCAAATCTACTTCGATCATCCCAGAGCCTCTCAGGGCGACCGGCGCGGATGGTACACTTCGAACTTCGACCCTCAACTCTTCACAAGCCTGCACTTCTTTCTGCTTCCGTTCTACACACAGTGACAAGGTCAGCTTGCACAACCCATTCGTGAAGACATGGCCGCAGGACGAAGGTCCTGAAATAGCTGAAGATGTTGAAGATGACCTGAAGGTAGAGGCTAGAGGCTCTGGCACATGAATTTGGTAAGCTCCTGCTGGGAGCCTGTACTCACGTGCCCTCAGCACTTGCTTCCGAAGTGCCGTCTGGAACTGATGAGGCTCGCAGCCTCGACGGCCTTTTGCTGGAGCTGCTGCATTTTGCCTGTGGAGCGTTGGTGGAGGATTCAGTTCCAAGCTCCCCCCGGCATGCACTGTCAAATGCTTGTAATGTCATCCGGGAGACGGAGCTCGAGCTTCAAGCTTTCCCTTTCCTTCACAAGATCTCGCCGAGCATGCTGCTCCTCTTCAATTGAAGAACGGAGCGAGATCTCACCTGCATGCCGGGAACAAGCGTTCCACAGAGTCTCGAAAGCCGACTGTCCTACCGTCACCCACCACCTCCTGGCCTTGCTCTCGCTGTCGCAGCGCTTTTCGCAAATGCTGCTTGTCCATCTCGAGCTTCTTGCAAAGGTCTTCCACATGATGGAAATCAGCGCCTGGAGTAATGCGAATGACCTATCAAACGCGGACAGAGACCCTGCGTGCTCATGTCTGTTGCCCTGCAACGGGTGCAACTGAGCCTGCATTAGTTTGTAATTGTCATGCTAGTTGCTGCTAGTTCCTTCCTTGAAGCAACATGCCCCTGCTGCCTGCAGCATGTTTCTACATGCAGCATTATCATGTGGTGCCTATTGCCACCGACTCAAGACTTATAAACTGATGCTTCTGCCAAGATACCAAACTTGATTCTGAGTTGCTCCATTTCCTGTCGGACCTGCTGGCTGGTCCTGCCAAGCTCCTCGCTTCTTTGCCTTTCCTCTTGAAGGACAGTTCTCAAAGAGGCCTCGCCTGCCAGCATCAAATGCTTACTTGCGCTACGAGTAGCTGTCGGGGCAGCGAAAGACATGGAATTCGCGGCAGCACACCTACCTGTTAATGCCAGCGCATTCGCTGCAGGCAGCCACGAAAACAAAACTGCCAGAGGCCCATGATGCAGCCACACGAAAAAAACATGCAACATACTACACAAGGTCCTAGCTCGTACGCTTCTCCGCAAGTAAGTGTGACACCAAGGATTGATTCTAATTCTAAGTTTAACAGCCTTGCTTTGCAGGGTCTGGTCAGTACTGGCGGTGGACACCAACAGTCATGAGGCTCAAGTGCGTGCCTTGTTCGCGTTCAGCCAATGCCTTTTTCAGGTGAGCGTTGTCTTCTTGAAGCTCGCTGCAGAGGTCTTGCATCTGATCAAGTGAGCAAGCGGTCAAGATTGCATGGGGTCGGAGCTTATCTCCGTCTCCTCAGGGGCTGGGGCATGTCTATGGCATACTCTGTTCTATTCCCGCAAGCTGCATTACGGCACCCAGTGCCTGACCATGCATCCGCTCTACAGGGTTTACGGGGGCAGCTCAAAGCAAAGGCCTGACCGAGCCGCTTTCTCAAATCTGCCAGCTCGAGCTGCAAATCCTCCTTATGCCTGCGCAGTGTTTCTGCCTCATCGCGCTCTTGACGAAGGCCCTGGCTCCGCGAGGGCGATGCAGAGTCACTCCTGGCCGGCTTCATGCAGGGCAGAATGGGCCACAAAGGTGTCAATGGCATGGCAGCAACGAAGGGAGTGCCATACCGAATGGTCTTCTCAGGCGAGACATCATCGACAGCCGAGACGGACCGTCGTCCCACACCACTTGGAGTTCGGGTGGAGCAAGTACTTGCAGCCCGAATCCGGGCTGTGGTGTCTGCAGCCGCGGCCAGTGCGACAGCCTCCAGCGACCTGGGTGTGATGTCCGTCGGTCTGCCCAGTTGTGGTGCCCTGGGAGGCTGCCAGGCTTCTTCCAAACTACAAGCCACTTGAGGAGCCCATCGCTTGTAGCTCTCGTGCATCAGGGAGCGGGTGCTTAAAGCGAGTCCCCAGCTTGATCCTTTAAAGAGCTGGCGTAAGATTGAATCCAGGGAGCAGAAATGTTGATGTCACTGTGACAACATGTTCAGTGCTGCCAGTGTCCAAGGCAATGCACCATCGCCAGGAGTGGCAGTCCTGTGCTTGCAATGCTGGTCTTCGGTGCCTGCGCATGCGGCACGTGTAGCCTTACTCATGGCCTGTCAACCCTCTTTCATGGTGCTCGGTCTCAGGGCCTTTTCCTCGCCCTCTGCACCGTCTAACATGACCTTGTGGAATTCGTCAGAGCGGAGACAAAAGCACTCAGATTTCACTAGCTGCCATTCGTGCCTCGTGTAGTGGTAAGTGGGGTGGTCAAGTGGAGGGCGGTCGAAGTAATGCAAACCCAGGCGCAGATAGCAATCTGGCTCAAACAACAACTCACAAACTAGTCCAACTCTGGAATGCTCGCATGGTGATGTGGCTGCCTAGCTATTATCACAATCCTTTAAACCGGGTGAAGGGCTGGGTCTTTCACACCAATCAGCTACAACACCATCGCCGATTGCTCGCCGCATCACATCCACAACAGTCCAAAACGAATCAAGTTGGTTCCCATCAGGCCACAAAGCACGGTTTAGCATTAACACCTCGCTGAGCCTTCCCCTGCCCGCGTGTCCTAAAGCAATCAGTGATTGGTATTCCGACCCAGTTTACAGGTTGAGGATATCGATCTTAGTACACTCCTTCCAACAGCTTTTCCAACGCTTCTGGAGCATCTTACAGCGCCTTTGAAGCTTCTTTTTTTTGGCTGGTCCTTGCCGCTTTCATCTTGATTGGAAGGGCTGCACTGGAGGAATGAATGTGAAGCGAAGGATAGAGGACCACACTAGTGGCGTCACTAGCGATACAAACAAGCCGATGGAGGAGACACACACCACTTTCGGGTCCACGGCAGAAAGTTTGGATCATGACCAACCGATCGAATGACTTGAGAGCCACGGGCTGGGACGAAAGCTCTAGCATGGGCAGGGCTGGCGACACGGAGCTCACACGAAGAGACACAGAAGTGAAGGTCAAGTTCGCCAAGAGAAAAACGACGACACTGACAAATGCCAAGTTTGAGCTTGCTTCTCGCTGCTGCTGCCATTACAAACAAGGGTTTGTAATGTCGGTGATCACCGCATGGCTGAGGAGCGGTTT
>CAJNJA010063230.1:405-12891 GCA_905231915.1 Symbiodinium necroappetens
TGATGATGATGATGATGGTGATGGGGATGGTGATGATGATGATGATGGTGATGGTGATGGTGATGATGATGACGATGATGATGATGATGATGATGATAAAGACGAAGAAAAACAGAGTTACAAAAAAAACACAAGCACAACTCATCCAAGCCAAGCGGCGGGGAACCGGTCACTGGGAGTCTTGGGCAAAGGCCTCAAGCAAGCTTTCGCTTAGGCGGAGTACTGCCAGCCACGTGTGTTTTTGTTCACTCCTGGTTGGAAATTTGCGAGTAGTGCCCAATACGTAGGACGCAGCAATCAGTACCGTTCAACACTGCTCACTACCTTTCTCTCCGTGGCTTGCATCCATTGCGTTGCTTCTACTCAGAACTCATACCGGACACGACTCTGAGTTGTCATTTATTGAAAAGGGTGGACATGCAAGCAAAGCTGCGTTGAATCGAAGACTTCTGAGCGAGGCCAGGTCAGTGCGGGTAGCGTTCGGGGCTACTGCTAAAGGCCTGAAGATTAAGATGGCGGGCTTGCAGGTCATGTGGGTCTTTGGAATTTCGGAATTTACCGCATGTAGTTCTGGGTGTGTGCACATTGCAGAACCATGCAGACAAAAACGGGCAACCAAAACCTTGGTCGTTCACGCTTGCGAACGTGCTCGCGATGTGTCGCAGGTTGGAGACTGGCTGTTCGACGTCCAGCGGCAGACTCGCATCGGCATTGAGCTTGGTTCCGTCATACGACGTGATGGTCAAGAACTTGAGGCGCCGCACCTGTCCGGGACCGGTGGTCAAAAGGTCAAAAATCCTTGACTGGGTAGGGTTGGGGGGGTTGGGGGGGCAATGCAATCTCCTATTTCGTGGAATGGTGCGGCTCCGAGTTTACACTGCTGCCTTGCAGTGGCATGCGGCCTCTTCCTGAGCTGCGCACACGGCGCCAAGTGCAGCTAGCAGTGAAAGCCTGGCGGGCTTCGCTTTTCGGCGCTGCGAGGATGCTTTACAGGAATTTGTGGTGATCTTCAAAGAGCCAAACTTAAAGTAGGGTGTATCTTACAGTACCCTACTTCCTCAAAGCACAATTTCAATAAGGAGATAGGCTCATCCATGGGAGTCTGCGAGTCACTTTTTGGGCCCTGGGAGCCTGGAGGACAAAGGCCTTTGCCTTTCGAGATGAGCAGTGACCACTCGTGTTTAAACGGGCGCACTGAACCGTTGCTAAAAGGTTTAGGAAGTTTAGGGTTTAGGGTTTAGGGTATGCTGCTAAAGATCTGATTTGTAGCCCCTCTGTGCCGGTAGTGAGAAGTAAGGCCCTACGATCGACAACTATTCTATATGCAGCGTTAACCTTGCATAACCCCAAAAACTCAGCAGAGAGGGAGTAAACTCACCCGAAACCATCCAAAGAAGCCTGGAACACCCCGCATCGGTAGCTGAGGGCCGGCCTTAGAGCCATGATGCCGATACTTGCCGAAGCGGACGAGGCTGCAAGAGGCGGTGTAGTTTAGTTTGGAACCCAAGGAACCTGCACTTGCACTTGCAAGCATGCAGAACCGTTCAGGTGTCCATGCCACTGCATACCCTAAACCTATATAGACCTTGAACATTCAACCCCAAACCTATATAGACCAGGAACATTCCAGCCCTAAACAGAACCTTTCGCACCAAGAGCTCATGCATCTCTCCACTAAATGAATGGGGGGCTTCAAGCCGGAGCTGCGGCTGTTCGTCGAGAAGTTCTTGGGTCTCACAGTGCTCCATGGGTTTACAAGGATCGAGGTCCTCTGCTCTGAAGGAACTGCAACCTTTGTGAAACGACTCCGGAGATGACGACGGGGATGATGACCGGCTTCTGCCCACCTTTCGCCCTGTTTCGGGCATGGGGAATTGAGTTCAAGGCTTGGCGTTTCGGGTTCAAGACTCCATGCCCCCTGCAACGCTTGCATGCTAGAGTTATTAAGCGGGATATCTCGAAACCATGGAACAATCCCCATCCGGAATCTCGAGATCCGAGAGGGTACTGGCATGCGGGGCATGACGAGCTTGATTATTTGTGGTTATTGCCGCTTTCGCCGTCGATGTTGCAACTTGTTCATGTTGTGACGATTAGCACCACTCTTGACCACCATCATTCTTAGTATGGTATGGCGTCGATATTCGTATCAATCTTGATCTTGCAACTGTGATGATTCGCTCTTGCGAGTCGTATTACCGCTGCTATTCTGAAGACTGCTCCAATTAGTGTTCTTGCTCGTGCGATCTTTCGACTGGTTCACTACGAATAGCTCTAGGTTATACGAATGATAGTTAAAGAGACACCTAAACCCTAAACCATCCTAAAACATCCTAAACCCTGAACCCCTCACGCAGACCTATCTCCCAGAATCACGCTCGAACCCCATGAAACCCTTCAGCCCACCACTAAACTCTGAGGAGCCCAATAAAGCAGGAGCCAAGAAGTAGTGATGCCAGCCCTATTCTTCATCCTTCCGACTAGGCTGCCAGAAACAGGACATGCGTTTTGCGACTTTTGCTGCTCGAACAGTTAGTAGAACTTCGATCACCATTACTTACTAACGAGATACGATTGAAATTATGTCTACAGTACTCCAAGCCACAAACCCTGAAACCTAACTGCGAGACTATGTTCAACACGACTACCGTTCAACGTAGCTGTGCAAAGCTTTTGGGTTGCCACGCTACAGTGAGCAGAGCTTCTGTCACGTGTATTTGTGTATTGAAACAAGGAGCGCATCACGAGTGTTCCTCGACATCGAAGTCGAGCCGAGTTGGGTTATAGAGCGGAGAAGACCTTTTGGCACGATAGAATGGTTGGCCGCAAGAGCAATTTGCACCCGAAACCCTACACTTTACAAATCGATGTCTTCCTTCCTACATCCTCGGCGCCCTACATCCTAAACCTCTAGCCTACAAGACATGGCCACCTTTCCGGAGCTAAGTTCAGCATCAAAGCACTTCAGAGGGTGCAGAGTCTGAGGTTTAACAACGGATGAATAAAAATCTGCACAGGGTCTAGGATATAGGTATAGGAGATGGGATTCAAGATCTTGGGCGCGGGATTGGGAGTTTAGAGCTCCACGAAAGGCACGTTGGGCCTTTCGGAGCTGGGCCGCAGATTTGGAGAAGTGGCATTTCGTCTTCGGGATGTGGTGTGAGGATGAGAGTTGGGGATGTAATGGTCCGTGCCGAGTGTCATGTTTTGGGAAAGAGGTAGTATCCGGCTCTATGGCTTTGCAGAGGACTCTGGTGAATAAATCCTCCCTGAGCGGGGCCCTGACTGCAGGGCGTCGGGTTTTGGGGCTGAGGGTGCCGAATGGACGAGGAGATATGTCGAAGGAACACCCGATTGCTAGATCAATGGATTCCGTCCGTGCACGTCCACATGCTCTTCGTGACCAAGAGCAAGCACCCATTGCAGTCTTACTCAGAGTATCCCATGTAACTCTGATGTTGAAGTGTTCTGCACCGAGTATGTTCTGCTTTCATTGGCATGTGGTCTAATACTTTGCATTGTTCATGGTTGCTGTCACTGCTGCAGCTAGTGTTGTCGTTGCCATTGGTACTTCTGCATGCTGGTTCTCGGTATGATGAGTATCACTGATAATATTTCATAGCAATATATCTCGGCGTTGTTGCCGTCACTGCTGCTGGCTACCCTACCACTACCGCTACCACTGCCACTTCCACTACCACTACCACTGCCACTGCCAATGCCACCCACGCCGCCGCTGCCACTACCGCTGCCACTGCCACGGCTACTGCCACTACCATCACCACCACCATCACACACCAGTAATACCACGACTGCCACTGCTACCACCACGACCACTGGCACCACTACCACGACCATCACCACCGATCACCACCACCACCACCAGCACCACCACCACCACTTCTGCTGCTCATGTTTATGCTGCTACTGCTACTGCTGCTAAAGCAACTGCTACTGCCACCGCTGCTACTTAGCATCGGTCCTCGAAAGCTTTGGGAGTGCACTTTAAGTGGCAGCTCGAAGCCACACACTTCTGCGAAGCTTTCCAGCTGCGGCCCTTGAAACTGCTAGGCCGAGATGTGGAAAGCATCTAAGAGCCTCAGAGCCCGCCACGCTCCCCTAACCCCTGGGAATAGGTCGACGCCACACCCTGAATCCTCATGGTCCTGGTTTTTTGGGGGCCGTCAGGTTCGGCATCCAAAAACCCCAAGCCGTCTTATTCTGACAAGGTACCTGCCGGGTGCAACTTTCACAACAAGTATCGGGGCTGACATCAACATCATTCGAGGAGGCACTCAGGGGATATCGACATATGTCGACCAGGATTCCTTGGAGATTGAAAAGCAAAAGCACCAACGACTGAGACTCCTAGAGAAACGAGGCCCTACGTCGTACAACAGCTCCGACAGCTAGTTCCGAAGCTCATACTCCACCGCCGAGATGTCGTTCTGGAGATTCACCTCTTGGGCTCATCTGTGTGATCTTTAGATATAATGTATGTCTTTGTCTTTGTCAGTTTTTATTCCTGCATTCAACTACTGGGTTCCTGAGTGACACCTTCATAAGAGGGGTAATAATAAGGGTGCCCTTTTTCCTGTTGTTCAGTTTTGTAAAGGAACCATACAATAAAAAGGCCAAAAGAGTGCTACCCAGGAACCTAGACTATTCTGTATCATGTATTTATCTGTTGTACACTTGTTTTAGCGTTTGCTTTTTGATGGATTTACCTAATTTGTTTAATGCTTCTTAACTTAGCTATGTGTTTAACGTCCATGTCCTTTTTTCACCGCGTCAGGTTGTGGATGGCCTGGGCCTGAAATGCCGGGGAATCTTGGAAACCGGAAAGTCAAACAGAGCCAGTAACCAGGGGTCCCAGGCCTCTTCCAGAGTGCAAAATACAGATCCCTAGTAGGGTAGATGTAGGGTTTAGGGTGTAGGATTTGTAGATGTTCTGTAAGGTGTACTAACTACATGGCTTCGTCCTCAGGCTCCTGTGCTGCAGGTGGTTGTCAAAGTCGCAGGACTATGGGATGCCGCATTTAGAACGGAAGGCTCCCTGAAGAGGAACACAGGCCTGACAACTGGACGTGTTGAAGTGGGCCTATCCGGGAAGATCCTTCTTTTCGACCCGCGGCCCCAATTTGGGATTCATCACCCCTCGCCCCCAGCCATTCACCAAGATAGGTGCTCAGCAGCACGCAATTAAAAGCATGGGGCCTAGGGCATAGAGCTCACCGTGCAGGGCGGTTTAGGAGAGCTCGGGGCGCGACAAGGAAAACAGGGAGCAGAGAAGACAAGATCCAAGAGAAAAACTCCACAAATCCTGCAACCTAAACTCCCTGAACCCCCAAGCCCTCTCAACTCCTCCCGAACCCCGCCCAAAACCCCCAAAACCCCCACCCAAAACCCCCAAAACCCCCTCATAAACCATGGCAGACCCCGAGCCCTAGCCTCCCCAAAAGGCCAAAAACAGCGAAATCGGGGCTCATCAGGCCTCGAAGGTCTCCGTCGGAGAGTCAGCCTGGGACACCTGGGGCAACAAAAGGCTTCACTGTTCTTAGGGTTCTTAGGGTTCTTAGGGGTTTAGGGTTTAGGGCTTTAGGGGTTTTGGGGTTTTGGGGTTTAGGGGCTTCAGGGCTTCAGGGGTTTAGGGGTTTAGGGGTTTAGGGGTTTCAGGGGTTCAGGGGTTTAGGGTTTAGGGCTTAGGCTTTGTGAGGGTCTTTTGAAATGGGATGCCACGGTTCTGTCAAGGTCGAACAAGGGAGAGGGAACGGCTTTGAATCATCCATACATGTTTAGCGTCTTGTGTTCCTGTCAGCTGCCTGGGTATCACTCCTGCTGACTACAGCGACGACGACGCCGTAGGTCAAGGAGCGCAGGAACTGCTGAAACTAAAGAACTACTGGTGATGCTACTTCAGGCTTGCAACTAGATTCACCATGCTGCCATGCTTGCCAGCACAAAATGGTCCACGATCGAGCTTGGAGACTCCAACAGGGATCTAGTGCTCGAGGCATTGCGACGACTCTTAAAACGAAACTACAGGAAGCGGTGTAGGCTAAACCCTAAGCCCTAAACCACATCCTACATTCTTGAACTTCGGGCCTTGCCCCACTTGTCCACCTCCACGCGGATGTGGCCGCCTGAGGGCGCATCACGGTCCAGAGAAAAGAGCAAGCCGGGTCTCAATCGAATCTTGCCCTCACGATGTCCCTTTAGCTAAGATGCTTTAAATTAGAGCCAATCCCCCCCTTAACGTTAAACCCTGAACCCAAAACTTTAAACCCTAAACCCTAAACTTTAAACCCTAAACCCTTAAACCCTAAGTGCACTTGAGAGCTGGGCGGAGCCACGGCTGCTTGCAAGCCTTGCGGCTCCCGAAACCCAGCGCTCCAAAAAGGATCTCTGGACCGTGGAGCTCGAGATTTCATAGTACTTGGGAGCTTGAGGCCTCAGATTTTTTGAGGATCTACCGCCTGAGGTCGAGGATTGAAGCTTCCGGGTCTGGTTGGGTGGACTTGGGAACTGACTTTTTTTGACTCGAATTTACGTAGCAGGCCTAATTACTAGACGGGAATCGCCAAGTCCAAGCCTGTGCGAGGCCGCCTACGCCGACGGTCTGTCTCCGTGGTGCCCCGGGAAAGTTGTTTAAGTTTCGCGGGCTCCGGCATCAGGATGTCAATTCGAAGCTCCGGCGCGCAGCCGGAAAAGCGCACTGGGGATCTTCCTGCCGCCAGACATGTAATCACTTTCTGGGAGCGTCGATGATCTCGTCTCCTTGCCACGCGCTTCACTGCTGCCTGGCCACTCTAAACCCGACGTCACAACATTCGACAACTAACCCCCGGCACCAAGGTGGCATGAAGCAGACTCCCCACCCGTGTCTGAAGCCAAGCGTGAGAAACCTCACACCCTCACACACCTAGCGCACTTCGATGTCGCCTAGCGAGCATTGGCTAGATAGATAGACTTGGAGCGACTTTATAGTACACTCATGCATACCGAGCCATCGAAACCCATACTATGAAAGCCTTCCTAGACCTCTAAACGCCAACTTTAAACCCTTGCCTCGAAGGCAACATGAATAAACCCCTCTACCGGCCTACGTCCGTGAACCAGTTTAAGCTTACATAAGCCATTAAACGGCCCTGTAAAACCCCAAAGGGGCAACCCAAACCCATCTGGCAACCCTTATAATGACCCTTCTACTGGGTTCTTGATACGAATTTTAACTTAAGTTACCATAATAAGGAAACCGTATTATTACTATAGATCCCTATTATGATAACCTAAATTACATCTATTAATAAGAACCCAGTTTAGCAAACCCTACATCTTCTCATAAAAGCCACCTTAAACTGGGGATCTCCAAACCCCAAACCCTCGAGTCCCAAAAGGCCCCTCGGGTTTCCAAGAGAACCTTTAATTAAACCCTAAACCCGTAAACCCTAAACCCTAAACTCGTACATCCTAAAACCCTAAACCCGTAAACCCGAAACCCGTAAACCCGAAACCCCAAATCCGTAAACCCTAAATAAATCCGTAAACCCTAAACCCTAAATCCGTAAAGTCTAAATCCTAAATCCTAAACCCTAAAACCCTAAACTCTAAACCCTAGAACCCTAAACCCTAAAAACCGAAACCCTAAACCCTACCATCGGTCCCTAGAGTGGTGGGGCTTTAGCAGCCGGAGAGCTAGGGCCAGGCAGCAGCGGAGGCCAGAGGCCCTGCCCCTGGGGCCTTCCGTGGCCCCGAAACACCGAGGGCCCAAAAGGGTTTAGGGTTTGGGGTTTAGGGTTTGGGGTTTAGGGTTCAGGGTTGAGGGTTTGGGGTTGGCGGTTTGGGGTTTAGGGTTTAGGGTTTGGGGTTTGGGGTTTGGGGTTTACGGGTTTAGGATATAGGATTTAGGGTTTAGGGCTCCAGAAGGGTTCTATAAAGGGTGTGTCTGAAATTCTAGGTGCATAGTTTTGTAGAGGGGTCCTGCATGGATTCTACACGGGTGTGTATGAGGGTTCTAGAGGGGTTCTGACAGCAACCATTCCGTCGCCTCTCTTTCGGGCTCAAGGCTCAGCCTTCATCCTAAACAGTCCCAAACCCCAAGTTCCCTGAGTTCCTCCAAGGCTTCCAGGAGCTCAAGCCACGAACTCTTCCTGAGGTGTGGCATTGAAACCCTACACCTCCTGTCTAGAAGTTGGAGTGTAGGGCCAGGGGTGTACGGCTTGTGGAGTTTAGGAACTTGGAGTTGAGTCTGAGCGCAGTTTAGACTTTAAACTTTGAACTACACTTCTTATTCTGATGGCCGGGCTTCGGGTTGTGGCTGCCGTGCACCACCGACATGTTGTGACACAAAAGGCTATTGTTAGTTCAGGAACCTACTAATGTAAGTTACCGGAATACTCGAATTGTGCTCCTTAGCAAGAACCTGGCATAGAAGACGTTTTGGGGCTTAGGGTGTATTCTCGATGATCTGGGGTGTACCTTTTGCAAAACTGCGGCGCCTAAACCCTGAACCCGAAGCCCGAAAACCAAAGCCCTACGCCCTAAACCTGAAGCCCTAAGCTCTAAAACGCCCTTAACCCTAAGCCCTGGGCCCTAAACCTGAAGCCCTAATTGAGCCCTAAACCCTAGTCTAGGGGGAAACCTCACCCCAGCCGGCCCGGCCTTTCATTCGCACCCGGGCATTTTGCACTCGGATGTAGCTTCCCGCCTGCAAAAAACGGACGGAAGCCTCATCTTTCTACTCCCTCATCAGAGATCATTTTGTAAATCTCCCTTATTAGAGATCATATAGTGCAATGTAGAATATGGAAATAGATCTTCTCCCTTATGAGATATCATATGCTACAGAATATGGAAAGCCACAAAGTGCAATGCCAGAATACCCCTCCTCTTCACGGCCCTTGCTCCACATGGCCTCGCAGGGCAGGAACTGCTGCGGCGTGAGGTGGCAAGTCACCACACCACTCGCCTCGGCTTGCCGGTTTAGGGTTTATGGTTTAGGGTTTAGGGTTTAGGGTTTAGGGCTCGGCTCACTGGTCGACGGTTTTGGGACAGGACGCTCTGCTGCGCCCGAGGGTCTTAACATGCTTCTTGCTCCTGTACTACAGGCTGTGTTGCTGTGAAAACGTCTGAACATGAACCCTCAACTCCACAACCGTCGAACCATGCAACCTCGAACCCCACAACATGTCCCGGCAGCGACCCTCTGTCGTGTACACTGAAGCATTCGAACAGACACCATCCTTAACCAGGCTTAGGGACTGTAAACGAACCTAGGTGTCTCGCTGCACCCGCTTGGAACACCCTAGCCGCCATACCCACAAGGCCCCACTTCCATGAATGTAAGAGAGCTTTATGTAAAGTGAGTCAAGCTCTCAACCTCAACCCCAAACACTCTAAACCCTAAACCCTAAAACCTCAACGCCAAACACGTTCCCTAAACTCTTCCCTTCGCTGAGCTTCAAACCCGAGCTCTGCACACTGTCCGTTCCCCGACAAGCCCCTTCGTTCCCCATTCTGGGCTCTTGTTGAGGGCCTTTACTTAAGTTGTCATACTGAAGAGAAAACATTTTCCTGTCCTGTAGATACCTATCTGCTGGGTTGAATCAAGATACTTAACACCTCTTAGGGCCCTTGTAATACCCTGATAAAGACCTTATACAAACCGCAGGGGCGCCCTTACAAGCCCCCCAGTCCTCAAGATGTGCAAAAAAATCCCTAAACCCCAAACCCTAAACCCCAAACCCCAAACCCTAAACACCTAAACCCTAAACCCAGCATGGGTCCCCGGGCATCGCCGCACACCACGTCGTGGTAGCCGTCGCTGGCCACCTCGTCGGGAAGCCTGGGAGCTGCTGTGGCTCTTGGGTTCAGAGTTTAAGGCTAAGGGTTTAGGTAGCGTTTAGGGTGTTTAGGGGTTTAAGGCCAAGGGTTTAGGGTTTTGGGTTTAGGGTTCAGAGCATAGGGCTTAGTTAGGGTTTTGGGCTCAGGGTTTAGGGTTTTGGGCTCAGGGTTTTGGGTGTTAGGGTTTTGGGTTTAGGGTTTAGGGTGTTAGGGTTTTGGGTTCAGGGTTTAAGGCTTAGGGCTTAGGGTGTTTAGGGTGTTTAGGGTGTTTAGGGTGTTCAGGGTGTTAGGGTCTAGGAGCTAGGGCTTAAAAAAGGGTTTTGGGCTTTGGGCTTAGGGTGTTAAGTTTAAGGTTTAGGGTGTAAGGTTTAGGGTTTAGGGTTGTTTTTGACGCACCTTTTCTGCTCGCCACGGGTAGCTAACGGAAGGACTCTGTGGAGCCAGGCTGAGGTTTTAGGTTTACCGGCAATGTCTAGGATTTACGATGTTCTGCTCTAGCTTAGTGTTACGGTGGCTCTGCTGGTTGCTCATGTTGCAATGATATTGTCATGGAGCGTAAGAAACTGAAGCTTTTGAGATGTTCCGGGTCCGTGTCACGAAGAAGAAGACAGAGGGATGCAAGCCACAAGGCACTGCGAGTGAAACTCCAAGCCAAAGCCCTCAAAGTCAGAAGCCTCAAGGCGCAAGACTCACAAGTCCGGACCATGAAGGAAACGAAAGCAAAGGCTTCAAGGTCCCCAACCGACAACTGTACCTCTTAGTCCTTCCAAGATTGGTCCAGCACATAAGGCTTGCTGAATCCTAGCAATCTGGGTAGTTCTCTAAAGTAGGCTCCCTTTTTTTCTACCCCAATGTAGTACAGCACCCTTATAAAAAGGACCCTAAAAGGGGACCCTATTTTTAGAGAAATGCAGCCACGGAGCTTCACCACCTTCAGCTGTAGGTTCAGCCCCTTCTGCTCAGGCTTGACGGAGGAGACCTGGTCTGGGGCGCAGAGAGCTTGGGAAGGCCTCCGGGGCTTTAGCTTCAGACGACACGGTCGAGAGGGCCTTTCGGATTGCAGAGCCGGTTCCGGGAGCAGGGTATGTGCGAAATTAATACAGTAGTCATACTTCTGGGCCCAGTTCTCTCATGGACATGAGCGCTGTCAAACTTGCGATCCCAGCTTGCGGACTACGTTGACTACGTTAGGATGGCCGAACAATGTACTTCCGCAACCCTTTGTCGCAGGAGAAACAGAGCTGCAAGATGAACACAAGAAGGGCATTTGGGGTGATGACGAAACTGGCAAAACTTAAGGGAACCCTAACCCAATTTCGACAAGCGCTTCGCTGCTCGTCATATGAGACTTCCCGTGGGGGATGGGCTCTCAAGCGATATCTGGTATTACAGCGGCTTCAAAAGCTGGCGAGACTCAGCTTGTCAGGTGGCAGAGATATGCATTATGAAACAATAAGAATAGCTACTTGTAATAATAATAATAGTAACAATAATAATAATAATAAATAATAACAGCAATAATAGTAGTAGCAATGATAGTAACAGTAGTAACTACAATAGTAATAATAGCAACAATAGTACTCATACTAGGAATAACAATATGACGCTTTGATGCAAAGTAAGTTACTCTGGACGAGCCCTTTGAATGATCACCGCTTCTTTTCGGGGCGTCCCCCCAAAGTCGGGTTTTCTGACCCCTTTGGCCCCGGCCTCAGCCTCATCCATGGAACGAACCTCACTTCGCCAACATCTCCCTTCAGCCGTTGAGCCCTAAACGCGAAGCCCAAAAGAACGAAGCCAAAGCCTACAGCAGCACCCAAAGCCCTGAAGGCAGCTGGTGGCCAAAAGCGGAACTACCGAGAAGGGCTGCAACATGGCAAGATATGGGCCTTCGGAACTAACCTTATAGACCCATTGTAGGCCCCTGAAAGGAACCCTTAAAGGGATACGATTTACCAAAAATCCCGAAGCCGAAATTCAATGAACCCGACGAACAAGAACCTTTCTAGCAACCCTTATAGGAACCTTTCTAGAAACTCTTGAAGTAAGGTTATATTCGACCGCAAGTCCTGTCCTTAACGAACCGCGGCTTCTTCAAGACCGCCGGCTTTGCCTCTCGTGCCACTGCTTTTGGGTTTAGGGTCTGGGGTTCAGGGTTTAGGGTTCAGGGTTCAGGGTTTAGGGTTTAGGGTTCAGGGGCCTTTCCCGGCAAGTGCAAAGTACCCAAGAATTCGCTACTGGGGTTTAGGCAGTCGCTGCAGTAATCGTGTTTTGTCGGGTTTACAATACCCTAAACCCTAAACCCCTAAACCCCTAAACCCCTGAATTTCACCATTTCAGTAACGAGGCCCTGCGGCTTCTCATGCATACTAGATACTCTTGATGCGTTATGCGCCCAAAAGGAAGCATAGATTGAAAAGCTGCCCTCATAAAAGTGTGCTTGATGAGCCAGTGAGCAGGCCTTTGGGGTTCTAGAGACTAGGGTGCATTTGGAGGATAAGGGACTTAGCAAGTAATAAGTAGGTATGGCAACCTACGCCACAGTGATGTGTAGTTCTGCATACATGGTAATCAGGAGCGCGACTACTAGCTGTCCAGGCTCCTGTCCAGCGGGTCTAACCTCAGCCAAGCCCCCCCCCCCCC
>CAJNJA010063230.1:12950-23287 GCA_905231915.1 Symbiodinium necroappetens
TAGGGTTTAGGGTTCAGGGTCTGAAACACTAAGCCCGACACCCAAACTCCAGAGCCCCCTACAAGGCGCCTAAACGCCCCGCATACCACACCCAGCTCTAACCCAGCGAAGGCTCTCAGGGACCGGAGGCCCCAACTCTTTCAAAACACCAAACTTCCCACGCCCAGCCCAGTCACTCGGGCTTAGCCACCAGAGCAGTAACGGAGCCCCACAGTCGACCTAAACCCTAAACCCCATAAACCCTGAAGCTGGCAAAATCCACAAGCCCCCCCCCTTTCGATCCTTGCCTGATCGGGGCGCTTGGGGTCGAACTTGGCCAGGTCAAAAGATCTCTCCACGGCGTCCTCCCGCCCCAAGCAGAGGGTGTTTAGGGTTTAGGGCTTTTNNGGTTTAGGGTTTTAGGTTTTAAGGGTTTAGGGTTTAGGGTTTTGGGGTTTAGGGTTTAGGGTTCCATACAACCCCCCTTTGGGCACCGAACTGCTACGTAAGAAATCAGGGCCCTTAGACAACATGAACTGGTAGCCTGATCCCTCAACCTGGGAAACCATGGCTCAGAAGCGAGGGCACCTACGGGTAATGCCTGTAGAACATGGATGACTGCTAAGCAGTCAAACAGCCCTTAAACACCGTCATCGACCTAAACCAATTGCAAGCTAGGGTGATATGAACCTGCAATTAGCAGTCAGGATAGGAGCCTCAGCATATTAAGACTGCGATGGCAGCAATGTCTTGCGTGGTCGGGGCTACCAGTTTGACTTCCCAAAAGCAAGCTGTCAAGGCTAGCATTCTCCACAGCCTCATCATCATCATGATCATCATCATCATACTTTCTCCTTCATCTCCACCGACAGGACACTTCACGACACCTCTTGCACCAGCCAAAACCATTCCGACGCGCCTTCCAGCGCTGCATCATCTTCCTCCGCGCCGCCGAAGTGGTCGAGGATGGGAAAACCTCGTAGCCGCCAGCCTCCGCGTGGGAGTTTCTGAGGGGCGTGCAGAATTCGAACAGAGTAGGGTTCTGAGGAAAGTAAGGGGATAACTATAGAGAGACTATAAGGGGATACTGTGCCTGATTCTTCCGACCCCTATTGCCAGATCTACGCTGGAGGCTTCCCGGGAATGAGCTTTTCGAAGGCCCTAAGCCCTAAACCCTTAAACCCTTAAATTCCCACCCGGCCTGCTTGGGCCGTTCCCACCCTTTACTCCTCCGGGCTCTTCCCGTACATCGATGGGCGGGCGCCTCACAACGACGTCGAGGGTTCCACCCCCAAGAAAAGGGAACCTCCCCCAGCGAGCAGATTCCAGGGACCCAGGGGGCTCCAGGCCGGTCCTAGGGGGGCACTTGCCAAAATCCCACAAACCCGCAAGGCCCTTGCATCTTGAGGTGGGAATTGAGGGCACAGCCCTAAACCCTAACAGGAAGTAATTTGGGTGGTAGCCTGTGACTTCCCACAGCGGGTGGGTAAAATCCCAGTTGCGATGGATTTTTTAACGACATCATGCTTGGGTCGCTGGGCGCAGGATGTGCCGCCACCCACAGATCCCTGGAAGTGGGGTGGCGCCATCGGTGCATGGATATTCAGCCCCACGCAGGCAGACGCCCTAAACCCTAAACCCTTAAACCCTTAAACCCTAAGGGGTTAGGTGGTCTGGCCTTAGGGCTTCTGACCTCCCAAGCCAGCGAAGACTTAGAGCGTACCACCCCAAACCCTAACGGAAAACTCATAGACCCCAATAGAACCTGATAGAACCCCATAGCAACCCTTACAGCAACCCTTAGAGCAACCCTTAAAGGAACCCTTAAAGGAACCCTGAAAGGAACCCTGAAAGGAACACCGTAAAGAAAGCCCCTCAACTGTCGGTCCGACGCCCTGAGCCCTGAGCCCAGTGACGAAGAGCACCGTGCCTTCTCGATGATGTCTTTCACCACCTCCTGGGGACCGAGTCTGGGGGTTTAGGGTGTCGGGTCTTGGGGTTTGGGGTTTATAGGGTCTGGGTCTGGGTTTAGAAGTTTTAGGGTTTAGGGTCTGGGTTTGGAAGTTTTAGGGTTTAGGGTCTGGGTGTTGAGTTGAGGATTGGGGGTGTAGGGTTGGGAGTTCTGGGCTTAAGGAGTGGAGTTGAGGATGTAAGCTTCGGGGGTTGAGCCTTGAGGGCTTCGGGTTTAGAATTCAGGGGGTTTAGCCATCAGGTTTTTTGACGTCAAGGGCACTTTCGAAATACCGTGCCGCCATGCCTGGTTAGTGAAGGATTCCGCAGGAATTGAGGTGCCTTATGGAACGTAGAACAGGATTTAGGCTTTGCCCTGCCGGAGTTCAAGAGACTGGTGGCATTTGCTTCGGCTCCTACGTTGAAGCCAGACAGCGCTAGCACCCGACCCGACATTACAACTTCAGCTTGCGAAGACGCTGAAAGTTGATATGGAACCGCAAACCGCTCGAGCTGCTATCTACCCGTAAGACCTTCTTCTGGGTTCTTGTCAGGGGATTTTATTCAAGCTACCATGATGGGGACCTGTAGTAAATAATACGGTTTCCTTCTTATGGTAACTTAAATTATTAAATCCCTTAACAAGAGCCCAGTCTAAGGTAGAGATGAACTGGAGCTCCGAGCCTTCTTCTCGTAGAAGCCGACGCTCAGCCCCACCGCCAAGGCTGCTCCGAGGGCGGTGGCCTGGCTTTCGGATGCTTTTGGTTTTTGAGGGATTTGGGTTCAGGGGCTCTGCGCTTTTTCCGTTTCTTTTGGGATTTGGGTTCAGAGGCTCTACGTTTTTTCCAAAAAACTCCAGGAGTCAAGGGTTGCATGTCGGGTTGAAGAATTGCGGCTTTGGGGCTTTGGGTTCTTTGACACGGAGCTCAAGGCCCGAAGAATGCGTTGAGGTTTCCAAGAGGCTGAGGAGGTTTGGAGTGTAGGATTCAGTTCTCAGACCTCAATAATGTAGGGGCCTAAATAATTACAATAGGGTTTAGGGGTATACTAGACTGTAACTGTAACAAGGAACCCCCAAACACCCTATTCTAATTACTAAGGCCTCTACATTACTCGTGTTTCGAGCCTGGCACTGTAGAACATCTTCTGCACCTAGTCCTGTTTCTATCAAACCAGTCGCGGGACTCCACCATCGAAAACCATCATCTCTTGCGAGCTGTTGTCGGATGTTTTCACTCAGGTAATTATCCCCTGCTACGCTGCGTGAGCTCCTGCCAACACGATACTCAGAATGCGTAGCCTCTGTGGCCGAAGCGCTTCATTTCCACGAACGCCAGTATCGGTATAAGCTGCTGGGGCTTACTTCAACGTCCGAAGCGCTCGCTCGGCTGCAAGTCTGTTCGCAAGCTATCAGGCCGAAAGCTCTTGCCTGCAGTGTATCAGCCTTCATATCAAGCAAGCCCCTTAGGTTTAAGTTTTTTGTTTGTTTAGCTGACTCCTTTTTCTCCGCAGGAAGGCGCAGGGAAGGCGCAAAGGCCAGGAACTGACAGGGCACCTACGGCCACGAATGGGCTTGAGTCAATTTTAAACTTTGAGAGAAGCTAAACCCTAAACCCCTAAACTCCTAAGCCTTAAACCCTAAACCCTAAACCCTCAGCCCCAAACCCTAAAAGCCTCCGCCAGCTTCGAGCGAAGCACGCTCATGCCGAGGATGTCTGCCTCCGGAAGACCACCGGGCTTTTTATGGGTTTTTAAGGATTTCAGGGGTCAATTCAGGGCAACTCAGTGCTTCAGCGTGTACGCTTCAGGGCTATAGGGTTTAGACGTAGGGTTTCAGGGTTCAGGTATCCTGCTTTAGGGTTCACTGGCTGCCAATTGGCAATGTATGCCGCTATATGCGCTGCGTACTAAACATTCAAGTTCCTTTCCCCTGTCTTCGATTTGTGCTGCCTTCGTTACATCCGCTCATGGCTTGTGTCAAAACTAGTACGCGAGGTGCTCAAGCTACAGTAAGGATTGCTACATGGACAGTGCACGGGGGGTAGTGACGGTGTTCTCACGTCTGTGATTATGGAGATGTTGAGGCCACAACTCCCCCGAGAGATGGACTCTTCAAGGCATCGTCGAGATCCTAAACGGACCTCCCGTTCGCCAAGCCTTTTGGTCCACAATCTTACTTGGCCCAAGGTCAGGTCCTAAGCCCGTTTCTGCGGCTTTTAGGGGTTCCAGGGCTTCCGGTTCAAGGTGTAGGGTACCTATCGCGGGCCCTACCTACTCCAACTCCAGTCACGAGCCACCAACCCGAACCCCCACACCGCCCACAACCCAAACCCTACCGGCCCTATCGTGAACCAGCCGTGTGCCGTTAACCTTGTGAACCCCGAAACCGCCAAAACTGAAGCCTAAAGCATACCCTGGTCCATACACTCCGGCTCCTGCATCTGCATCAGCAGGCTGTTCACCGTCATCCCGCCGTCCACGCGCATGTCCCGGAGGCGGAGGCCGGTATCTTGCTTCATTGCCTTCGCAGGGTCGCGTTGGGACTTTGCGCACCGCATGATACGGTTTCACAAGGACATGCTTGGAGTTCTGTCTTCCTGCTCCGGTCCACGGACTGCAACACCCGTGAACACCCTAAAGTCGTGCAAAGCAGCTTCCCGGAAAGGCTTATCTGACCAAAATGCTCGGTGAACTTTGGGGTTAGGTTGGAGAAGGAGCTAAAAAAACAGTCATAGCCTGTAGATCACAGCCCAGACAGCGAGGCGCATGACTAAATGTCTGCAACCTTACAACCGAAACCCCAAGCCCTGTTCATCGATCCAAACCAATGCCTGTCTCAGAAAACCTCTGTGTTGCATCCCTTTTCAACCCCGAACCCGAGACACCAAAGTCTCAAAGCCCTGACCTTCAGTCCCTGAGCCTGAATTCCTGAACAACGCATCTCCTGAAATCCCAGATGCCTCCATGATGTCCACGGCCTGGAAGGCCGTGGATTCTAAGGCGGCACGGCACATGTGCTCCTTGCTGGTGAAGAGCGTCATGCCTTGAAATGTGCAGCGGGCGGAACTGCTACTGCTGCTGCTGCTGCTGCTACCACCACCACCACCACCACCACCACCACCACCACCGCGACGATGACTGCTACCACTACGACGACGACAAGACGACGACGACGACCTGCTAGAAAGACAAGAAAATTTCAGTGCAGCACATGCAGTAGCAGCTGCAGTTGTCGTCGTCGCACTGAGCATAGCAGCGGTGGTGCGCAAAACACTGGCAGCTTCAGCAACTACCCTGAACCACTAAACCTAAAACCCTCCGTCCTAACACCTTGAAACACCAAAGCCTAAAACTCTAAGTTCCCACAATTAACCCCAAGCCTAAGTCCCAGCTGAGGGAGGGCACTTGCAACCCTTGCTGCAGTCTTCTTGCTAAGTCCCATGGTCTTTCAAGTATATCCTGAAACCCCCCTAAACCCTAAACCCTAAACCCTAAACCCTAAAGGCCCTAAACCCTAAAGGCCCTGAAGGCCCTAAAGGCCCTAAACCCTAAACCCTAAAGGCCCTGAAGGCCCTAAACCCTAAACCCTATAAGCCCATCTACAGTCGCAAGGCCCTACCGAGGCCACGGCCCACGGCCACCGCCCGCGCATCGTCCCGCCAGTGTGGTGCGAAGAGCCCCGAGAAGGCCGGCACCAGGGTGAGGCCCCCGGTGTCCTGTAAAACGGAAGAGGTGTTAATAAGTTCTTATACTATTTTGGGGGTTCCTTAATTACCTATACTATTTTGGGGGTTCCTTAATTAATATGATTATAGAATTATAGTCTAGTGTCCTGTAAAACGGAAGACGGGCTTCGGGTGTTAAGTTTGGGGATCCCTAAACCCTAATCCCTAAACCTTAAACCCTAAACCTGTCAGGGGTTTACTGAGGGTTTGTGTGTTCATATATGGGCCTAAATAATTGCCTATACTATATATTTTTTTGGGGGGGGTCCTTAGTATGATTCTAGTATAATATACCCCAAAACCCTGTTCTAATTATTAAGACCCCTACATTAAGTTTGGGGATGTCTGGGGTTTACTGCGGCCCTAAAAACCGTAAACTCCAAACCCCTAGCCCTCAGTGGCCCTGAAGCAGCTGCGATGCAACCGGCCTCCACCTTCCCAGCCAGCGTCTCCACGTCCTGAAATTCAGGGCTGCTTCTGCCCTACTGGTATTTTCGGTTATTGAAGGCTTTAGGGGTGCCGGGCTGTCCGGATTTCGGATTTTTTGTGGACTTTCTGGCTTGGGGCGTAAAACCTTGAGGCTTGCAGCACCATGGAGTGCGGTTTTGACACTTCAGGTCGCAGGATTTGACTTGGAGCTTTAAATTTGTGTGGGGCTCAGGGCAACTTCACGCTTCGGAAGCCTATCATTGGGCTTTGCAGTCAGGACTCACCGTCCAGGCATGAGATGCCCATTTGAGCCAAAGCGTTGACTAGAGCACCCATCTCTGCAAATTCAAACCATATATCCTGAAGGTTTAGGCTTGAGAAGTGTGATGGGCTGCTCTGGGCTACGGGGTTCCCGCTTTCAAAGTCCGCAACTTGCAAGCAGTGCACTGTGACGGGACTCTTTAACAGGAGTATCCATCTCGACAAAACTGCAAGGTACAAGGTTTAGGGCACAGTATGTCATGCTGACACCGGGGTTATGAAGGCAGGAACGCGAATACAAGCCTGGCGTTCCGTTCCGGGGAATAGATCATTTCTTCAGGGCACCCTAGTTATGTCCGAAGCTCTAAACACCGAACCTCTAACTAAACATTCTAACCCTAAACCCCAAACTATGAACCTGCAACCATAAATCCTGGACCATAAGCTGCAAACCCCCAACCCCTAAATCTTAAACTAGAAGCCCTCAACCCTAAACTCCAGACCTTAAATTGAAAGCCCCCAACCCCAACCCCCAACTCTTGAACTAAAAGCCCTCAACCCCAACCCCCAAATCTTGAGTTAAAAGCCCTCAACCCTAAAAACCAACACCTCAAAAACTGAAAAACCCTTCATTCCGGAGTATCGTCTCGTCAGTACTTTGTCTCGCCAGTGCTCGGGGCCTTCGACGAGCTGATAATGCCCAGGTTGTCACGGAGCCACTGAACCTCGGCGAAGGACTCCAGAACATCTGGTTGGGCCCGCGGTTTAGGGTTCGGGTTTAGAGAGTTTATGTCTAGGCTTTGGGTTCTAGAGGCCCTGTTGGAGTGCTTTCTGGCTGATCTTTTTGTGGGGAACAGGAGACTCTACTCCAAACTCCGACCTTGTTTCAGAACAGCGGTGCGGGAGAGAAGCTAATAGATGGAGAAAGATCTGTCGTGGCTGGCTATCACTACTTCAGATCCTTCTAGACTACTGCAGTACACACGCCACGCCACAACAGTCCTTTCTGAATGGCTTAGGGTTGAAGGCAAATTCCGGCTCAAGACCTTTGATATAAAGTGGTTCAATATTCCAGAGACGACCCTGTCCCCGGCAGTCCTTCTGGCATTTTTGTTTTTGATGGTTTGAGATCCCCAAATCCGCCCGAAGCCCCGAAACTCCAACATAGAGGCCTAAACGATACATGCAGGTGCTATAAGCTTTCCTTGAATGCCTCAACCCTAAACTTCCTTTTTGCTCAGGGCCCGAACCCCCTGCCCTGCACCTCCAATTTCCTTAGACCCAGCGGCCACGCGCCCCGCGCAGGCCACGCTGCCCTCCAGCGCATACGTAACCTTCTCCTGGCTCGGCCGGAAGCTGTCTGAGGCATGACTGGGGGATTTTTGGCGGGTGAGCACTGTGAATGTAGGAGTCTCTTGAAACTGACGAACTCATGGCTCACAGTCTCGATATCTGCTGATTCTTCGTTGAGCTTTCTTCGGTGCGTTCTCGAGGCCTGATCTTCACTCATTCTCAAAAGCTAGAAGGAGAACTAGAACGAGATTTTGGGGCATTCTGATATAACTATCTGGGGACTTTCGGGACCCCTAGCACTATGATTCAAGCTCCCCGCAGTAGGCAGGCTGGGAGCCTCTGGGCCCAGTTGGTAGCCGATGGTGGTCAGCAGGCCGTGCTTCGAGGGCACCGCGTCGCCGCCGGTGTTCAGCAGCATGAAGCAGCCTAAATGGGCCGGGCAGGGCTTAGGGTTTAGGGTTTAGGGTTTAAGGGTTTCAGGATAGGTGGAGTGTGATTAGCGGAGCATTCGATGCTCTGATGGTACTGGAACTGCCTTGAGGGATCCTGTCAGAAAGCCAGCAATGATCTTCTAGCTATGTTACAACTCGCACCACTCCGAACACTCAAACTAGATCGCAATCTTCCGCAGGAGGAACAACACGATACAGCCCTTTTTTGGAAAGTCAACTCCACAACGCTTCATGCGAATTAAGTTCACAAGCCTCTGTATCGAACCAGACAGCAAGTCCATGCAGGAAGGATTCTGAAGCCGAGTGAGTGGTTACCTTAGGGGCAGCCTGCTTGATCCCAACAGATCCGAAGGTGCAGGACCCTAAAGCTGTCCATCAAGCATCTGCACGAGCATACTTTTCCACTACACCAAGAGCTGAGCTGCTGCACATGCCCGCGGCTCAGGAAGATGCGCGAACCACATCGCATCTAGCCAAGACGCAGCCAGCACTGCTTCGTGCACAAATCATGCTAGAATCGAATGTTGCACGATTGGTTAAACAAACGGAATCAACACTCTTCCGGCGGGGTCTGTTGCCCCACAGAAAGCGAATCGTCGAAGAGGCCGAAAAGACAATGCAAGATCATGGAGAGCAGGGAATGTCGATAATGCAAGATCATGAAAAGCATTGATTGTCTACGCCCGGTCTACACTAGTCACGATGCTAAGAACATGAAAAATCGTGAGTCAAGTAGATCCAGAATCGAACGTCACCTCAATGTCTTGCAAAATCGCTCAACGACTCAACGACCAAGCGGATGAGGCTCATCCGATTAACGAACATCAACGAAGACTGGCACCTCATTCCTCAATTGAGGAAGAGGCCGTGTGTCACAGAATTCACCTGCTGGCGGCAGAACCTGAGGCGGTTGGACATGTTCGATGAGGTCGTAAAGCAGGAGAGCAAATATGACTTCTAGCTACTCAGCAAACCCATGTACGTTTCTCTGGTTAAGGCCTCCTTTCAAGGTTGTGGTCCGTGCTCCCAGTGTGACCCCAGCTGCTCGACAGACCCACGCACAGTAACAAACTATGATGAAAGCGAGACACGGGCATTGAGGTCGATTGGGGCGCTGCTGCTCGCAGGTGAGGCATATCACATGGCCACAGGGAGATAGCGCAACGACTGGCCGTTCTTCCTGACAGAGAGCGCCTGAGCGAAACCACGAAGGCATCGCACATGCAGCAAGCTTTTGGGCTTCGAAAGGCAGGCTTGGAGAGTCGCTAACCGCAGTCACTCAGGGAACCAGGGACCACGAAAGCTCGCCTACCCCTGAAAGGTTTTATACTCCGGTGTCCTCTCCCGACCAGAACACAACGGCAAGCCGGAACATGTTTGCAATTTCAGAGTACAACCATCAGCAAGCAGCATGAATCGAAAGCATGCATGATGATTGTTATGTCTTGTGCAGTTCCGAGTTGTCTTTCAACATTACAAGATGACGCAGGGCTTTCCTCGGAAAGACAATTTGCTGCCAGGCTGCAGATCTGGATGTGCCCTCCCTGAGGCGGGCCCTTCTGCTCGCCTCCGGCAGCACGGCGAAGCCTACCCCAGTCGGCAGTGACCTGCAAGAAGTTGGCGCCATACCTTGTATAGGTGTGGACGTCCGCTGAGCTGAAGCCAAAAGTCTTGACGACTCTGAGCATCTTCTCTTTCATCAACAAACCATCGAAGCCGCGGAGCAGGCTGTCCGTTTCATGACACACTCCGGAATGCCCCTGATCACTGCGAGCCACGCAAGCTTGTTCAAATTTTGAGACCTGCTCCTGCAGCCATGTATCCTCCGACGCTGATGCCTAAATCTGTGACGATTTGAGAGACAAAGAGGCCAAGCAGCATGATTCGATCATGGGTGTGGCGAATAAAACTCCAAACGCCAAGGCTTTATGCGAAAATAAACTTGTATCAGCACTCGAAAACGCATCACAATTCTCTACACTACAAGATCATCCTAACCGATTATTCAACAACCCTCAGATACCTCTCGGTGCACAACCTCTCAAAAGCCCCGAAACCACGAATCCAGAGGCCCTCAAAAACTGTGAGGTTCCCACCCGTTCCATAGGTATTCTTGGATGTGCCGACGTCAAGGCAACCTCAGGCTCGGGACTGGGACCCTTCCCAAAAGTGTACATGTATGTGTATGAAAAACGCCTACGCAAACATATTTATCTGTACACCCATCCATCCATTCATGCATGCATGC
>CAJNJA010063241.1:0-19569 GCA_905231915.1 Symbiodinium necroappetens
GGTGGGGGTGGTGGGGGTGGTGGTGGGGGTGGCGGTGGTGGGGGTGGTGGTGGTGGTGGTGCTGCTGCTGCTGCTGCTGCTGCTGCTGCCGTGCGCTTGCTGCTGCTGCTGCTGCCGCTGTGCTTGCTGCTGCTGCTGCTGCCGCTGCGCTTGCTGCTGCTGCTGCTGCTGCTGCTGCTTTCATTACCCCTGGCCGTTGTTCTTCTCGTGTTTTTTGCTGTGCTCTGCTTCCTTGGCCTACTGTCATGCAGCACCCTGATTGCAAAGTGGCTCCTGATCTGCATGGTCTTTGGAAGGACATCCGCCCAAACAAGTGAAAAGCTTTCCGACGAACCACATTGCAGCTGCGGGAATAAGCTCTGCACAAACTGTTCCGAAACATCCTTTCAAGGTTTGGATTGCCGAGTTTCGGTTTTAGGACTTGGGTTTTCGGGTTTCTCTGCAAGCCCACAAAGCTTCATAGGACGGCTGCATGAAGACTGTCTGTCGTGCTGAGATGATGGACCAGACGGCTGCAGCACCGACGAATAATAGGCCGTCACAGGCAAGAACCCTAGACCCTCAACCTCGAAACACGCCAGAAACGCCAAGGTCCCGGCAGATCATGTAAGGGCCGTTAATTATTGCATTAAAATTCTGGGCTCCTTTATCGCATAAAGAAAAAAGGAACCCTGTGGAATGATATTGGTAGCTTATTAGGCTTCTAGAGTATATCGAGCTCATGCGTCCCCAAAAGAGACAAGCCAGATTAGGCTCCGAGTTTTGGGCCAGGTTTGGGTTTAGGGTTTAGGACAGATGCGGCAGTGCGGCGGCAGAAGCATGTCGATCTTTTGAATGTGCTGCCATTCCTTTCATGGGGGCTGATTCTGAGATAGTTTCGCTTGGATACCTCAAGGTATTGCTGGCAAAGGCAGTGCTGCAGTCAACGCTGCTGCATATGCACACCCGCACAGAGTCGAAGCATGTTGGTTTTCTCGTGACTTCGACAGCGAGCGAGCGAGCGAAAGCAACAGCAGCTGGGCGGCTTTCAACAACCGTGCTGAAGGCCAGAAAGTGAGGGAGGAGTGAAGAAAGCAAGGCAGGACACCGCCATGTATGTACATGCATGAACATACATACATACATACATACATACATACATACATACATACACTCTCATTACCTTTGGCACTTCGGGAAGGGGCCGCAGTCTGTTGCGGCTGGAATATCAGTTACATACTACGAAACATACTACGCAGCTTTGCTGCTTGAGCTTCCTATACTGTCGCAGGCTCATTCAGTAGAGTTTAGGGCTTTTTGGTTTAGGGGCGTCCTAGGCAGACTGCTCGCAGGACAAAGAGATTTTCTACGCGAGTGCCTTTCTTCGGGTCAGCCTTAGTAAGACCCTGCAAACCCTAAACCCTAAACCCTAAGCCCTAAACCCTGCAAGAAAACCGGCGAACTCAAGCCCCTGATCCTGCGAGTGCGTAGGGCCTAAAGCTAGACCCCAAATCCACAAGCTTTGCCACAAAGACTGCCACAACAAACCCTAAACCCTAAACCCCTAAAGCCCCTAAAGCCTAAACCCTAAACCCCTAAACGCCCAAACCCTAAACCCCGAAACCCCTAAACCCCTAAACCCTAAACCCAAAACCCTAAGCTCCAAAGCAAGGATCTGGCCTTCAGTTGCAGAGAATCTCCATCAGCCTCGAGAAAGGGCTCTTGAGTTGGGTGGTTGTCCAAATTATGGTCCTTTTTTGGGTCCTAAGCATAGTACGGCACCTAATATGTAGGGCGCCCAAAAAGGGACCATAATTTTGACAACCACCCAGTTGCATTTTTGAAGCTCGAGACATTTACCCCAACGGTCATCCAGTAGGGTATAGGGTTTAGGGTTTAGAAGTATCCGGAGTCGCCAAAAAATAGAGCCTCGAGAACTGCCAACCCCTGACACTTTGGGCAGAAGATTCGCTCGACAAACTGTTTAAGGTTTAGGGTTTAGGGTTTAGAGTTTAGGGTTTAGGGTTTAGAGTTTAGGGTTTAGGGCTGATCGAACGCAGACAGAAGAACATGGCATTGGCCGACCAGGAGCACTCACGGCGGTAACACTTCGGTTGATGATAGAAATCCTGCATTACCTTAAGGACCCTAAACTATGGGAATTATGGATATTATTATGGGTAATGCAGGATTTATATCATGAACCGTTGCAATGGCAAGAGCAATCGAAGCAAAACCCCAACCCCACACCCTCGCCCCCAAACCCACAACCCTACTGATGGCCAAAGTATCTGACTGCGCGTGATGCTACCTTTCACCGGTGCCCGTGAACACATGGGTAGTTCCCCAAATTAGGTTTCCTTTCCGGGGTCATTTTCCTGGGGTGTGATCTTAGAAGGGACCCTAAATTTAGAGAACTACCCACAAGTCCCAAAATTGAAAGCTGGGTGCTGGCTGCTGAGTCTTCCCCACAGCGGAAGAAGGTGTTGAGAGATCTCTTCAGTTCACGCCACTCGAACGGTTTAGGGATTTAGGGACTAAGTGGCCTTTTAATTCTAGGGGTCGTGGGTTTAGCATTTAGGGTTTAGGGATTGGAGATTCAGGGTTTACCCAGCGGGTTCACTAGCTGGGTTGGTTTTCTTCGGTATCCACAGGGCTTGCTTCGGTGATGTTACAGGTCAGGCAACGTTTTGAAGGTATATGTTGAGACTCAGCATTCGGTCTGAGGGTTTGTTTGTCGTTGCTGCAAAAAGATCATGGTGCGCATTTGGAAGGAGAGAGGTTTCTAGACCAAACTGCAGAGACATGTGTCGCAGGCATGGGGCAGAGCAGGCGGCACACGTGCAAACATGTGTGAGCAGTGCACATTGCATACAGAAACGTGATAGCAGAACCGAGTGCTTTCGGGCTCCAACAGCTCATTTCGAGCTGTGATGTTCAGATCCTGCAGACCTGGCAGTGGCAGTAGCCATGTTTGCTATGGTTTCAGGAAGACCGACCGTCGCATGCGGTGGGAGCTGCTGTTTCAGCACCGGCATGTGATAGGAGCAGGAACTCGTTGAAAATTATGTGCTACAACGATGTCATCAGCCCCCTCCCCCCCTAGCCCCCCCAAACAACAAGGAACACACATCAAATTTGAGGCGCACGAAATTCACGAAATGAGGGCAGAAACGCGCGGCACGCCTCTGCGCTGTCAGAGGGCCGATGGGGTATGTAGTCGTCAGGTCCTAAGACCAAACCATTAAACTTCACGTATGCTATGCAGGGAAACGTGGCCTGCGTGATGGATTGGGCAGGTCTTACAAGTGCCTGAACATGTGTACTTGATTAGTTTAAACAGTTTTGCCTGTTTCCCACAGAAAGAGTATGTAATATCATGCAAAATTGTCTCAGTTCCCGAACCCGCTTGCTCTAGGGTTTAAGGTACTGGTGGGTTGGCGATACATCTGGTGATGGTGATGATGACCTTGATGATGATGCTGACGTTGGTGATGCCACTCATGACCCTTAACCCTAAACCAACCCTACATGATTCTCCAAACGCGATTCATGTCTCGGCTTATGGGGCCTTTCGGAGCGACTCTGATTGCTTTTTATCTTTTTGCGTCACGCAGCATCGAAGCGGTTTAGGGTTTAGGGACCTTGCGCTGTGGCATCTTTCTGCAGGGGGGGTTAAAGCAGAGAGTTCTACCTCGATGGCACCCGTCATGGCAACTCCATCAACGCCAAAGACCCTTTCAGTGGCGTCAAAACCTTCGCCTGTTTGCCGACCACCCTTGCATGACACACGCAGCATGTCTAACGACCCAAGTCGTCCCCCAAAAACCCTAAACCCGAAATCTTAAGACCTTAACCCTTAAACCCGCAACCCTGAACCGCTCGCGGATCTCCTGGAGGTGGCCCTGCTTCGATCAG
Source organism: Symbiodinium necroappetens (assembly GCA_905231915.1). NCBI lineage: Eukaryota > Dinophyceae > Suessiales > Symbiodiniaceae > Symbiodinium > Symbiodinium necroappetens. The sequence continues at coordinate 3,898 of CAJNJA010063241.1, forward strand.
ACAAGTATACCGTTTGTGAACAGCGGAACCAATGCTAAGGACAGCGTACAGCTTATAGAGTTTAGGGTTTGGGGTTTAGGATCAGGTGCAGCTTCATAGCCGAACGAGCTGCTACCTTCGAGTTGTCGCAAGACACGAAAGGATTTATTTCCCATAGGCTGATCAGCTTCGGTCAAAAATGGCCCGGGCCACCCACACCAGCGAGAAGCAGCTCGATTTTTGGCATGCAAATCGACATGCTCTGCCCTAAACTCTAAACCCTAAACCCAGTGTATCCCCTGATTTTGCATGTTCCGACCCTGTGGAAAGCAAAGTTTCGGGTGCAGAAGACGAAGGTTTAAGTGCCTTCAGCGCAACTTAGGTCGATGTAAGCTTGATTTAGGGTTTGGGGTTTAGGGTTTAGGGTTTGGGGTTTGGGTGTGTCGGCCAAGGTGTTTCTTCAGGTATGCCTGTCGTTCTCGGGGGCCAGGGCTTACGGTTTAGGAGTATAGCCGCCACCACGACTAGCACGGAGTCCACACAAACAGTCATGATCTCTGCCATCATCTGCAGCGCCCCAGCGGAATCAACAATCACTAGCACCATCACCACCATCATCATCAAAGCAAACGCCACGAAAGCATGCATCTGCATCATCTTAAAGATGAGCAAACTTTAAAGCCATTGTTATGAACACCATCATCCTCACCTAATTTCCTAAACCCTAAACCCTAAACCTAAACTTTCCTAAACCCTAAACTGGCCCTAAACCCCAGAACACATGCGGATGCTCTGTCCCAAAGGCGCCTACTTCATCGTCTGCAACCATTGGAACCTCAGAGCAGTCTCTCTAGGTGCAGTTTAGGGTTTAGGGCTTCGGGCTTCGGGTTTAGAGTTTTAGGGTTTAGGGGTTTAGGGCTTTAGGGTTTAGGGGCTTTAGGGTTTAGGGGTTTAGGGTTTAGGGTTTCGGGCTCTTCGGGACATACCTGGATCCTAGGAAACCTCATTGTTGCCTGCATGGTAACGGACTCGCAAAGCGAGTCTTCAACCTGGAGAGCAAGCACTGGATTCCTGAAACATGCAAGCCGCCACGGAAAAAGTAGGTACTATCTACAGACTTTAGACCCCAAAGTCGGTACTATTTGTATACTTGGAGCCCTAGAGTTTTGGGCTCCCCAACAAAAAAATACGGCTGTAACAAGGGACCCGAAAAAAAAGGGGGCCCTAATTGGCTGCTTCTAGCTTGTGGCTTTATCGGTCTTCGCGCTGCGCACCGAGCCTTGGGAGTTTAGGGCTGTTTGTGCTAAGCCCTAGGCCCTGAACCGTAAAGCCCAGATTCGGATTACCCCAAAAACCCTAAAGCCTAAAACCCTAAAGCCCTAAACCCGAAAACCTTAAATCCCTAAAACCCAAAAGCCAAAACCCTAAACTCTAAAACCTAAACCCTTAAATCCTAAACCCCTAAACCCTAACACCCCAAAGCACTAAACCTAAACCTTCGACCCCTGGGGCTCCTAGGGGGAGGGGGGATGCTGGCCACTGCTGGGCTTTCGGTGTCTAAAGTTGTGGAGTCCACGGTTTTTCAGGGCTTTAGGGTGTTAGGGTTTAGGGCTTCAGGGGTTACGGTTTTAGGGTTTAGGGTTTTAGGCTTTAGGGTTTTATGGTTTAGGGCTTTAGGGCTGTAGGGTTTTAGGGTTGTAGGTTTTAGGGTTCAGGGAGCTTTGCCTTTGGGATTTAGGGCTTCTGGCTTTTGAGGTTTAGGGTTTAGGCCTTCTGTTGGGTTTGGGGCTCATATTTTTGTTGATCCAACGCTCGTTTACGATCCGAATAGCCGGAGGTTCAGAGTTTAGGAGCAGGGGCTTCAGAGTCTTGAGAGAGACCATAGCAAACAACTACGAATACTGCACGTTTTAGCGCTTTGAGTTTCGGTCATTTGGGGCCCTAAACCCTAAAAACCCTTAACCCAGGTTAACGGTTTGGGATTTTCGGGCTCTGGTCCGTTTTGGCCCGCAGAGCCCTTGTAGAGCCCTGCAAAACCCGCTAACAAAGAACATCTGCACTGCCTGAAAGGAACCGTCAAAACGGAAATCCCAACTCCAAAACTCTAAACCCTAAAAACGCGCAGTCCTTAACCCTGCACCTGTAAAGCTTGCTCTCCCCCCTCTTAGCCCTAAATCCTACATAACCTAAATCCGAAAACCTCTTTTCTCTAGAAACCCCTATCTCTAAATCGTAACCATAGTCGAAGCCCAAAAGTCGCAAACCAACAAGCCTCAATCCTTAAGTGTAATGTATAGGGAATCCCAGCACTATCTGTCCTTAATCCGGTATCCAACTTTTTGGGGCTTACTACCCTAAACCCCAAACCCCTAAACCCCGAAACCCTAACCCTCTTTGGGGTGATCTCCCTTACTAAAAAACACCCTCCACAGACTCTCTGGCTCTTAGGAGGGAATGGGGGAATGGATCCCGATGATAGTCCCTTAAGGTCCCCTATAGTAGTCCCAATAACCCATTCCCCCATTCCCTCCTAAGAACCAGTCAGACCCTCAACCCCTAAACCCCTACACTCCTAAACCCCTAAACCCCTAAACCCTAAACCCCTAAGGCCCTAAACCCTTACTAAGAACCAGTCCAAAGAGAGCCTCAAAAGCTGCCCCCACAGGGCCCCGGGCACGCGTGTGGCCAACTCCTCGTCCTCGCGGCGCTTGTCCGGATGCCACTGCCGGAGCAGACTCCTCCATCTGGGGGCTTCCCAAAATAGGGGAGGCTTTAGGGTTTATAGGGTTTAATTAGGGTTTAGAGTTTTAGGGTTTAGGGTTGTGGGGTTTAGGGCAGCGCTTACCTTTAACCTGAGGTTTTAGGGCTCCTTAATCTGAGTTCCTTCTGTAAGTCCTTAAGCAGGCAGGTTCACTAGGGTTCAGGTAGGGTTTAGGATTGTAAGGATTTAAGCTTGCCATCACACGCATTATTATTCTTGCTATCACTACTACTGTCATTAGTACTATAGTTTGTACAAGTAGACTCCGCTACGAGTTTGGTTTTCCAAAAACCTCTATAGGGTTTCTGGTTTAGCTTTGTAGGCTAGGGTTTAGGGTTCAGGAGTTAAGGTTTAGGATGATGAGACTATCATGACAATTGTCTTACTATAGTTGCTGTTTATGACTAGTATTACGATTCAGTGTTACTATTGATTATTTTGCTAGTATTGTTACTGTTCATGCTTGATGACAAATCACCAGGAACCCATTTGACCATCACCTGCCTCGCCAGTGACGCCACCTCCCATCCTTCTTCATAGCACAGCGCTCGCACCCATTGCAGGGCTCGGCCACTCTCGAAAACCACCCTAAACCCTAAACCCTAACCGGCGAGAGCCGTAAAGAGAAGAGGAGCAACGGCGCTCTGGCTCCCGTGGCCTTGGCGAGCCAAGTGACGAGCTGCCTCCCGAAGATCTTCGAGGGTTTAGGGTTTAGGGGTTTAGGGGTTTAGGGGTTTAGGGTTTAGGGTTTAGGGTTTTAGGGGTTAGGGTTTAGGGTTCGGCTGACAGAGCTCACGGAGCTGCTCCTGCAGCCAGCCTTGAAGATCCTCGGCTGCGGCTGAGGAAACCCGAAACCCTGAACCCTATATGGGGGTTTCCCAAAATAGGGGACCCTAATATAGTACCCTAAATAGTAGGACCCTTATTATAAGGACCCCAAATTAGGAAAGTCCCATATTCCCAAAGGTTCAAAAAGCCCCTAAAGCCCTAGTCACAACCCCAGTCCCAGCAAGTCAAGATAGGCCAAGGCTCCCAGTTGCAACGAGCCTGTGCCGCAGGAGCCTTTATATAGGAATCAGCCAAAGTCTCTTGAAAGTACCATCTCTGCACCAAAGCGAGTCCAACAACAGCGCAAAACAATTCCGACAAACAACGAATTTAATCATGACAAAAAGCCGTTCAGACACAGAACATCCTGCCGCATTCCCGAATAAAACGAAACCTGTCAGCACCGCAGGAAACTACGCACCCAAAGCATCCTACAACTCTATTGAAGCTCGAAGCCTCAGTCCCAAAGCAAGCTAGATACGCACTAAGGCTACCCCCTAAACCCTAAACCCTTAAACCCTAAATCCTAAACCCTTAAACCCTAAACCCTAAAACCCTAAACCCTAAACCCCAACCCCGGGTCCTGAAGACTTTCTGCCGCTTGGAGGACTCAAAGCACTGCTCCAGCCTTTGGGGCGCTTTTCTGATTTTTGGGGTCGCAGACCAGGGTCTAGGGTTTATAAGGGGTTTCGTCTTTAGGGCCTAGCTAGGACCTAAGTTGTGTTTAGGGTTCAGGGTTTAGGGTTTAGGGCTTAGAGTTTAGGGCTTAGGGTTTATAGGGTTTAGGACCTAAGTCTTTTAAGGTTGACGGGTTTAAGGTCATACCGGGGTTTCGAGGGTTTTTTAGCAGGCTTCTGCAGCTGTTTCTGTAAAGGCTTCTGTCAAGGTTCCAGAAGGGCCTCACGGCTTTTCGGGTTCTGGGAATGCCAGTGCAGGTTCACAGGGCTTTCATGACTTCTCGCACATATGCCCCTAAAGCCTACTAAACCCGAAACCCTGAACCCCCCAAACCCTAAAACCGAAACCTTAAACCCCTTAAACGATGAACTCTAAACCCGAAACCCTGAACCCCCCAAACCCTAAAACCGAAACCTTAAACCCCTTAAACGATAAACTCTAAACCCGAAACCCCAAACCCCCCAAACCTAAAACCGAAACCTTAAACCCCTTAAACGATAACCTCTAAACCCGAAACCCTGAACCCCCCAAACCCTAAAACCGAAACCTTAAACCCCTCAAACGATCAACTCTCAACCCGAAGCCCAAACCCCGCCGAAACCGAAACTCTCAAACCGAAATCTTAAACCCCAGCGATAAACTCTCAAACCGAAATCCAAACCCCCCCTAAACCCTGAACTCGACGTACCCCAGCCCGAAAACCTTGAAAACAAGATCCTATGACGGCTTCGGGGAAGGTTCGCGAGAAACTCCTTGGGGTGTAGGGTTTAGGGTGTAGATGTTTAGGGTTTAGGGTTTGAGAAACTCCTTTGGGTGTAGGGTTTGGGGTGCTTAGGGCTTTAAGGGGCCCTGCAACAAAGTCCTTAGGGGCCCACTGATGCTCGATGTCCTGCAACACCTGCGGGCGAGAACCGTGCCAGGCGAAGCTTCAGGTTAAAGTAGGGTTTAGGGTTTAGGGGTTTGGTTGTTTTAGGGTTTATAGTAGGGATCTTGATCTTAGGGCCATTCAAGAAAGGCTGAAGTGGGGGTTTACATGAGGTTTCAGGGTGCAATTCGTAGGGTTTTTGAAGGCTTTGCCTGGGAGCGTGTCGCGGAATCGTCTTCCGGGTGGAGGCTCCGGGGCTGTAAATTCTTTAGCAGTCCCATAGACATGGGGGTCTCATCAGGGTTTAGGGTGTAGGGTTTAGGGTTTAGGGGGTTTAGAGTTTAGGGTTTAGGGTTTAGGGGGTTTAGGGTTTAGGGTTTAGGGTGGGTTTAGGGTTTAGGGGGCCTTTTGATTAGAACAGGGTCTGCGCGTATATCACACCGTAACGATCTATTGGGGGATCATACGGGGTCAATTTAAACAAAAACTATGAAAGTCTTTTTCTACACGTCTGGAAGACACATCCAAATCTGTTTTGTGACCCCAACTTGCACAAATTCCAGCAAGTCAAAGTATCAACGCCTGAATTTGCAAGCCGAAGGAATGCATTCTGGACTTCGAGCTTGTATCAGGTCTTATGCAGATACCCAAAGGATCCACCGTAGTTCCTTTTCGGGATTACCGGGATTACCTTACAGGATCCTCAATAATAAACCTCCAAAAGGAACTAGAATGGAGCCTGTAGGTAGAAGGTTGGTCATATTGTAACTAAAGCCGTAACCTGGGCGCGGAAGAAATCACAACATGGAACGCCTGCCGGAGGAAGGGATCATCGCCAGCCTAAGAAGGACAGAAGGTCTTGATGTGGCTTGCACTTAACGCTCCGGACTGAATGGAGCAAGGCTAAATTTCAGGTTCTGGTTGAGATGCTTGGTACTTCCTTGCTGGAGCATTGGTCGAAATTCCCTCCGCCCTAAACCCTAAAGCCCTAACCTTTCGCAGGTCGTTTCTCTTGCCTAGCTTCCGCAGCCGATGACGAATGCAAAATGTCCCTGTACCCTTAAATTTACTGCCTAGGGTGGGGGCTTAAACCCTAAATCCCAGAACCCCCAACTAAACCCTAAACCCTAAACCCTAAATCCCAGAACCCCCAACTAAACTCTAAACCCTAAACCCTAAATCCCAGAACCCCCAACTCCAGGACCCATCAGAACTAGACCTTCCTAGAAATCGAGTTTCGTCGTTCACGTACCTGCGACGACGCCCGGAATTCCCTAGGGTTCCTTTAGGGCTTAGGGTTTATCAGGTGCCTGTATGTCACTTCCCCAGCCCACGGCCCCAAACGAACATTGAGCCTCTGCTTTTCCTGCCATCTGGTCGAAGCCGAGTGCTTCCCGGAACGGTTTAGGGTTTAGGGTTCAGGGTTTAGGGTTTCGAAACCGCGTCGCTTACATGGAACAGCCATGCATGAGGACAAATATTGAGGGTAACAAATATTGTTCTATCTAAACCCTATAACAGTTACACCGGTCAGCCTGTGGGTCGTGTTCGCTCATACGTAGGAGGTTCTGTTCTTTTGCAGCGGATTGGCTAAAATCTTTACCGCTTCAAATCTTGAGACCGCCAAGCAGTGCCGCTAAGAACATGATAAAAACCCTGCATGACTTGCGAAACCGCTAGCAGATACACCATTCAATCAAAGGCTTCGTGACTCCATGAACCCTAAACCCTAAACCTGAAACCCTGAACCCTAAGCCCTGAACCCGAAACCCTAAAGACAAAGACAACAAACCCAAAACACTAAAACTGAACCCATTCACTGCAAGCGGTCCGCTTTGAGGAAAGCTGGCTCATCTCAGGGGCCGCAAGAACTAGAATAGACTTTTTTCGGTTTAGGGTTTAGGGTTTAGGGGTATATTATGCTACAACTATATGGGACTTTCCGAGAATTAGGGTACCTTATTTTGGGGGTCCTTATCATAAGGATCCTACTATCTAGGGTACTATATTAGGGTCCCCTATTTTAGGAAACCCCATATTGTGCTACAACTATATGATGAGCAGGATGGGGGCTACAAGAGATTAAACCCGCAAGCCTTCCCAATCGGCCCTATCTGATTGTATGCTTTAGCACAGCCCAATCCGTAAGCTGTTCCAATCCGTCGTCCTTGTGGCGGTTTAACAAACGGCAGTTATTATTCTGGACACAGCGAGAGCGGAACAACAAAGCAGCGACAAAGGACTATTGGAGCAGTGGTTGAAAATTTCAAGACATATGCTTGGGTTTCCAGACAGAATTATCCTTGGGCAAAGCATCGTTCTCAGAATTCGCATGTATTTGAGTGTGTGCTAGGGTTTCGGATCGAGCGCGGCCCGGAAAGCTGCGCATTGCCAGGAGCCCCACTTGTGTGGCAAGGCGCGCAAAAAGTGGGCCATTCCGCGCTCTCCAGTCTGGCACAGAGGACTGGGAGCCGTGAGGTCGAAAGCAAAGGTCCCGCTCCAGATGGGTTGTAAGGGCTCCTGGGGCAGGGCCAATGGAGGCAGCAGGACCACAACAAGGAGGCCAGCTCCTCCTTGTTCCCCTTGTTCGAGATGATGCCGTCCTCGAGCAAGAAGGAGGCTGCACCTCGAGCAAGAAGGAGGCTGCGCCACAAGGCAGCCCGAAACGATGGACGTGGACGATGGGACCCCGGAGTCGTCTGGAGCCTATGCCAGAAATCTACAGTATAGTATACTATAGTTTATTATAGTATATTGTAGTATGTTATAGTATATTATACTACATTATGTTATAATCTAGTATATTATAGTCTATTGTATGATAGGATTCTTCCCAAGCCCCTGAACCTCTTAATGCCGCCACATTGCCCTCAAAAGATGATCCCTAAAGCCACCAGCAAAAACCTAGCCCATGGACCTCCTCGGCAGCTGACCGCCGTGGGAAGATGTGGAAGTCCTCTCGCGCTTCGGCAGTTAGGGTGTAGGGCTTGAGGGCTTTAGGGCTTTAGGGTTTTAGGGTTTAGGGTTTAGGGTTTGGGGCTTGAGGAGTTTGGGGGTTTCGGGTTTAGTTTGTCGGGCAGGGCTTCGAGCCGGGCTGAAATAACCCAAACCCCAAGTGCGAAAAGGTGCGGCCGCGGCACAAAACCAAGACCAACGCGGAAGTGGGAGCAGGATTTGTTGCAAAAACCACCGAAAGCACTGCGTGTAGCAGTCATCTCATTCACCCGGGCCTAAGCCCTAAACAACCTTGCATCCCCAAGCACGAAGCCCCGGCTCGCAATGCCAGCAAGAAGCCTCAAAGCCCTGTACCCCCAAACCTTCCTTGCGGTTTATGTTTTAGTTTAGTGAAACCTAAACCCTAAACCCTAAGTTTAGTGAATCCTAAACCCTAAACCCTACGCCGGGTTTAAGGTTTAGGGTTCAGGGGCCCACTTCAACTCCAAGCCAAAAAGCCCAGAGGCAGATCCCGACCCCTCAACTCAGGGAGGGTTTAGGGGTTTAGGGGTTAGGGTTTAGGGTGTAGGGTTTAGGGTTTGGGGTTTAGGGTTTAGGGTTTTGGGTTTAGGGTTTGGGGTTTAGGGCCAGTCACTGCATCACATACCCTCCATTACTCCCCTCGGAATGTGCGCAGCTTACCTAACTAATCGTTTTCCCCTAGTATCGAACGGAGTGCCCCGCCCCAATAACAACTCGGAAGGTGCTTTTATTCAAGGGGGCATTTTTTATCTCTACTCCCACTTTTGGGGGGTCGTGCTCTTGCTCCTGCTCTGGCTCTTGCTTCTGCGCTGGCTTTTGCTCCTGCTTCTGCTGCGTCTCTTGTGCCTTGCTCTTGCTGTTGCTCCCGTTCTTGCTCCTGCTCTTGCTCTTACTCCTCTCTTGCTTTTGCTTTGCTCTTGCTGATGCTCCGGCTTTTGCTCTTGCTCCTGCTCTTGCTCTTGCTTTTCCTCTTGCTCTTAAGCCTCGAAACCCTCCCCCTAATTGAGAATAGGTTTAAAAGAGTTCGGATGATTTCGGGAAGATTCGCCCCAATGTGTTTTGTTATTGCAGGGGGTGTTTCATACAAGGGGGAAGTATTTACTAAATTCGGCGATGCTTCAAGCAGCCTAAACCAAAAAAAAAAGTTTGCAACGAATCCTATATCACGACTGGACTCTAAAGCCCAAAATCCCCCAAACCAAGCCTAAACGCTTAAACCTTCTTCCTCGGCCCCCCTGCTTAAAAGCCTTCGAGACGCAAAAGGAATCCTAAAATCGACCGGAAGCCCTAAACCCTAAATCCTAAACCCCTAAACCTTAAACCCTAAACCCCAAAAGGAATCCTAGAATCGACCCGAAGCCCTAAGATCGATCCTAAACCCTAGACCCTACTTGGAGGTTCATGGGTAGTTATAGGTGGGGGTTGTAAGTAGGGTAACTACAGTTATAACCCATATTAGGGGGACTTATGACCCCGCTTATAACTTTCAACTTATAACTACCCATGAAACTCCAAGTAAACCCTCGGAAGGGTCCTCCGGCCCTCCATCGAAACAGCTGTAGCCCCAAGCGTCCTGGGTTTCGGGTGCCTAAACCCTAAAAACCCTGATGGGCTCCTTCAAGGGCGCCTTACGAGTTCCTTCAAGAACGGCAAGGGTACATAATAAGGGTACTTGGAGGTTCATGGGTAGTTATAAGTGGGGTTATAAAGCCCCCTAAACTGGGTTATAACTATAGTTGCTCTACTTATAACCCCACCTATAACTACCCATGAACCTCCAAGTAGTATACGGCTGAGGGCTTAGGCTTTCAGGGTTGCCATGCTTTCTAGGTCTTCGGATCTCGAATTTGGGGGACTTTAAGTCTCTCCGACATGGCCCTGAAACCCTAAACCCGGCCTTAGAACAAGGCCCATGATATTGGTAATGATTTAAGCCCCTGTTATAGACTAATTAGGGCTTTACCTGGTCTACTCTATAGCGTTATGTATGCTTTTGTAAAGGAAACCCAAGGCAGTGTTTCAGGTTTTCCTGGTTTAGGCTTCTAGATTCGGCTTCCGCTCTGGGAAAAACCCTAAACCCTAACACCCTAACACCCTGAACCCTAAAGCCCTAAAGCCCTAAAGCCCTAAAGCCTAAAGCCTAAACCCGTAAACCCCTAAACCCTAAACCCTAAACCCCTAAACCCTAAAACCCCTGTGCTTTCTTTGGGGGGATCCCTGGCCCCAAAGCTTTCTCCGCCGAGAAAAACCTCTAGGCTACTTCTGACCTCATGCTCTAAGAGCCTAAACCATCCCTAAACCCTAAACCCTGGTTAGGGTTTAGGGTTTAGGGTTTAGGGTTTAGGGTACCATAAAGCCCAAAAGCCCTCCAACGCCAAAAACAAAAGGAGTTTCGGGCTCAGGCTCCCCAGTCTCTTGGCCCTTTCACGGGCTTTATCCGGCTCTGGCTCCCACTGTACCCCTTAGGCTCCATGGTAGTTCCTTTTTTGTGCCTTGTCTATTTAGGGTCCTATAATGTAATCCCCAAAAGAAACTACTACGGCTGATGGACAAAATTCTGCATGACCCAAGTACAGTAGAGTACCATGAATCCCATAGTTTAGGTATGTAAGGTCATGCAGGATTTTGTCCATCAACTGTATGGAGCCTATGGGTAACTATAACCCCAAACCCTAAACCCCAAGCCAAGATCCTGTAGCAAGCACTGTCCCGTCGCGGACTTTGGTCAGACGACATGTCATGGATGCTCACAAGGGGTCATCAAGAGAAGCCTTGTGCTCGCAGAGCCGGGTGACGAAGGCCTCAATGACTGTGGTTGCTGTGCCCATGACACCCTAACCGTTCCTAACCCCTAAACCAAAAACCCATAAACCCTAAACCCTAAACCCTAAATCCTGAACCCTAAACCCGAAAAACCCTAAACCTTAAACCCTAAATCCTAAACCCTAAACCTTTGCGCACCATGAGCTTCAACTTGGGCCCCTTCACTTCGTCACTTCGTCGTCGACTCAGCAGTCACCTCCTCGTCAGCAGACTTCGAGCGCCAAAAGGAACAGCAGGGGTTTAGGGATTTAGGGGTGTAGGGGTTTAGGGTTTAGGGGTTTAGGGTTTAGGGTTTAGGGTTCAGGGTTCAGGGCTTAGGTTTTAGGGTTTTGGGGTTTAGGGTTTAGGGGTTTCGGCATCGGAACAAACTCCACTTGCCATCGGCCCGTGCTCGAACCTCCTGAGCCTAAACCCTAAACCCCTAAACCCTAAACCCCTAAACCCTAAACCCTAAATCCCTAAACCCCTAAACCCTAAATCCCTAAACCATCGGTCGCCCAACTCATCAACCATCGGTCGCATCTGATCGAGGTGGAGCTCGGAGCTAGTTGCTCACGCTGCCGGTTTTACGTCGGGGCCTTCACGAATAGAATAGGGTTTCGGGACATACATCTGAAACGAGATTGCTAATGTTTCAGGCTTCTATCACACAAACCTGTAGGGCGGAGGGGGGAGGGGATCTGGAATTCGGAGTCTGTTCTTGTTGGTCCGTTCGTTACGGAGTTAAGGTCTACTTTGAGATGCCTGAAGAATTCCGTGATATGAGTATCATGCAAAGCTCCTCCCAAAACCCTGGCAAAACTTCTATGGCTCCTAAACCCTAAACCCGAAACCCTAAACCCTACCCTAAACTTGCTGTTGGTCAGCGGATCCTTGCCGGCTCGTCCGCCCGGCGCTTGACCAGTTCGACTGTGTCGGGCCTGAATACGCTGACACGGCTTAATTGACATAGGTGCCTTCATGTTTAGAACTGTTTTGGGGTATAGTATTAGTATTAGTATTAATATTAGTATCAGTATTCGTATTGTCATTCGCATTAGCATTAGTATTAGTATTTGTACTTAGTAATTGATATTTCATATTTAATATTTAGTATTTAGTACTTAGTATGTAATATTGAGTATATCTTTAGTATTAATATTCTTCTTATTATTATTCACATAAGTAGTAGCAGCATGAGTATTGGTATTGGTACTATAGATTTGTATTAGTATGATAAGTAGTAGCAGTATGAGAATTGGTATTGGTATTATAGGTTAGTATTGGCTCTAGTCCTTCAACCCGGTAACCCTAAACCTGAGCCCTTATAGAGTCTAGCGAACCCTACGCCCCAAATCCTAAACCCTAGATCCAAAGCCCCAGACACTAAATCCTAAATATGGGCACTATAAGCAGACAGGGTTTCCAGTTCGTGGCGCGGGCTATCGGGCCCGGAGTCCGGAAGAAATCTTGCAAAGCTTGAGCTTGACTTGCTCCTGGAGTCAGGCTTGTCGACTGGCCCAATGTGTTTTCCAGGAAGGCTGCATTGTGGCGAAGCCTGCTAGGATTTCGGGGCCGTACCAGGGAAGCGGCGGCTCGGTCGTCCGCCTGGGACTCCCTCGCAGGGTCTCGCTGATTGCTCAACCATCGCCCGCCCACCCCAAAAAGACGAGAGCGGGGTGGCGGAAAGGTTTAGGGGTTTAGGGGTTTAGGGTTCTTAGATTCTTGTTCAGGACCTTACTTCAAGTTATGTGCCGTAACAAAGCCACCAGACTACTTACCGTAGATCCTTAGCATGGTAGCTTAGACTGAGTTCCTTAGCAAGATCGCAAGGGTTCGGGTCAAGATGCCAACCCTACGGCCTAAACCCTTACCCTAAAAACCGCAGGTTGGAGAACCCCAACAGGAAGCACCTGATACCGAAACAACTGGAATCTTAGAAGGGGCTCCCCTTTTTGGTATTGGGTAGGTTTATAAAGAAACTAAAACCACAGAAAGGGTAAACTGCCCACTGGGAGACCTAGAAAAGCACTAACCCTGAGCGGCGATCTCCTTCACCAAACCCAAGAGTGACGCCTGCTTCAAGGACCCTAGAACTTAGCAGCGTAAGTTTGGGGTTCAGGATTTAAGGCTTATGGGGTTCAGGATTTACGGTTTAGCTCGCAATGCTTCTCACATAAGCCCTATATACACCCCACATCTTACTCCTGCTTGCCCCCCAAACCTTGTCCCCGAACCTTGTATTCCTCCCTTCCAGCCCCGGAATCCGGATGCAACCCTGATAGAGTTGTAGAGGCTTCGACAATTAGAACGGGTTTGAGGTACATGACACGAAAATTCCGCTTGGGAGCCCAAGGCATACTAGTCAGAACCGCTAGAAGCAGCCGCATGTCCCGAACCGGAGCCTGTTAATTCATGTCCATGAAAGCACAAGCTCTGAAATCTTTGACTATTTCATACGCGAGACTCCCCCACGGCTTCGAGTTCACTCTTTCGTCTGAACAAAGCCTTCCCGGAACCTCGAGTCCCCAAACATTTAAAAAAAAAACACTTCTTGAACACTATGTCCCCATGTGTTCTCTAACCCAGAGAGTGAATATGTACCACCCTTTTTTTGGAACTAAGTCCCGAAACTTAATTCTTGTTACGGCTTTCGGGCCTGATTCCATAATCATAGTGGTAGTTTGTGTGTGTGTATATATATATCTATATATATATATACACGTGTACATTTCCCTATGGCCCTATGTGTTCTTAACCCTAAACCCTAAACTCGTAAGTTTCGCATTCTGGGGCCGCGGCCGAATTCCCCGGGGGTGGCTTCGGGGGAGGTCCTGTGCAGCATGCAAAGCATGGGATGTGCGGGTTTGGGGTTTAGGGGTTTAGGGTTTTGGGTTTTGGGTTTATATAAGGTTTAGGGAGTTTAGGGTTTAGGTTTTGGGTCTAAGGTTTAGGGATTTTAGGGTTTAGGGTTTAAGGTTTAGGGATTTTAGGGTTTAGGGTTTAAGGTTTAGGGCTTAGGGTTTAGGGTTTAAGGTTTTGGGGTCTTGGGTGCAGGGTTTGTGGCTTTACTTGAATGGGAACGGGGGACACTTTAGATTTGAAATAGCTTGAAGTGACCCATGCCAAGAGAGTCAGCACGTCTGTTGCCGTTCTACCATGGCTTCCCCATATGCGTTCTTCTTCGCCTTCTTCTCATCTTCAGCTGCGCTCATGGTTGCCGTTGGTATTGCCATGTGCGTGTGTGTGGTGCTCTACTGGTTTTTGAAGCGGATTTTGTGTTCGGGCCGCTGCTGCGACATGATGATGCTGATGATGACGGCTGTGTAGCCCGAGACCTGAAACTCGCAGCACCTGAACCGATAAGACCGACTCGGAAGATTGCAGGATGGCCATCGATCCGAAGGGATCCAGCTCCCTAAAAAGGCACTGAAGGGTTCCAAGTTTAGGGGGCCACCAATCCCAAGGACCCAGCACCACAGCGTCCCCTAGGGTTCCACTCACGACACTTGTGACAGCACTGCGGCCTTAGCAGTACTGCTCTCACGCCGCCGTTCGTACCCTAAATAGGGCTTAGGGTTTAGGGGTTTAGGGTTTAGGGGTTTAGGGACCCTGAACCCTACACCCTAAACTCCTTGCCTTGGCCCCAGGAAGCCAGGCCATCAGGCAACGCGGAGCTCCTTGGCAATACATCCCAGGCTGCGGGGTGCAAAAGCTTCGGTTCCTATTCCTTGAGAGTTCCTTCAACCTTCCAGAAGAGCTCTGAGGGGATTCCATCAACCCTAAACCCTAAACACCCGTAAACCCTGAACACCCCTAACCCCTAAACACCCCCTAACCCCTACACACCCCTAAACCCTGAACACCCCTAAACCCTAAACAACCCCTAAACCCGAAACCCTAAACACCCCTGAACCCTAAACCCTGAACACCCCTAAACCCTGAACACCCCTAAACCCTGAACACCAAGGTTTCGGGACTAGGATCGAGGGTTCGGCGCTTGAGATTTGGAGCTAGGATCTTGGGCTCAGGGTCACATGGGCTTGCGGCCAAAAACGGTTTTTGGTTTAGGGTTTTTGGGGTCCAGGGGTTTAAGGTTTAGGGGTTTAGGGGTTTAGGGTTTAGGGTCTAGGGGTTTAAGGTTTAGGGGGTTTAGGAATTAGGGCTTCTATCAAACTTCTTTCATTTTGTGTATGCCCAGGTGAATGCCTGTCGCCGTTCATGCCGGTGGCTTTGCGGCAGCGGGTTGAGCACTAGTATAGGACACCCTGCAGCCGCGAGAATGGTAAAGTTGCTACGCCTTCAATCCCAACCCTAAGCCTTAAACCCAACACCCCAAACCCAAAACCCCAAGCTCAAAATCCAAAACCCTAAACCCTAAACTCAAACTCAAAATCCAAAAACCCTAAACTCAAACTCAAAACCCAAAAACCCTAAACTCAAACTCAAAACCCTAAACCCTAAACCCTAACACGCACACGGCTTGGGATCGTCGGAATCATAACCACGAATCGAGGGCCCGTAGGGACCAACAAGACTTCTGAAGTCTTCGAAGCTCTCCCTGAAGCCATGGAACAGGGCTTGGGGTTGAAGGTTTAGGGTCTAGGGTTNNGGGGGGGGGGGTTCAGGGCTTTAGGAAGATTTAGGTTATGATGATTTGTAGGGTTTGAAGGATTAACGTTAAGGGCTCTAAGGGGTTAGGGTTTGAGGCAGCTTAAAATTTAGCCTGGCAACGCCTCAAACCTCGCCCAATGCCGGGGCAACGGCTGAGTCTTCTCCAGGC
>CAJNJA010063252.1:0-42820 GCA_905231915.1 Symbiodinium necroappetens
CAGCCGGGCTGCAGTCTGTTAGCGTGCTTTGCACCTTCAGCCAGCCCGCACCTCTGCAGCTTTGTTGCGCTTCTCAAGCTTCCGATTCTGGTGGAGTAACTCCCTGAGGGCATCTGAGGAGATACTCCCGGAGGATTCCAGCAAGGACGCGGCCGCCGGTTCTCGTTTTTGCCATTTTGCCACGCTTGAATCTGCCAAGTGGAGAAACTCTCAGGGCGAATTTTGCAGCACGCTGACCTGCAGCTCCAGCTAGTCGTCTGTTAGGAACCTGTCCTCTCGGTGGAGTAACTCCCTGAGATAGCCCGAGGAGATACTCCCGGCAGACTCTAGCAAGGAAACAGCAGTCGGTCAGTGGCATTTTGCCGCGCTTGCTTTTCCCAGGCGAATTTTTGCACACAGCTGATTGAGTGACTCACATCAGAAAAGTGCCTGAATTAGCCAGTCCCAAGCGCTCACAGTTCAAACCTTCAGAGTTGTTAGCACGGGGACGGGACTAAATCGAGTCTTTCCGAGGACGACCTACCCTCGGCTTGAACCTCAGCGAGCATCGCTAGGACAGACGAGCAGCATCTGTCACTCAGGCATCGCAGTGGAACATGGTAAGCCTGCTGCTTTTAGGGGCGGGGCCTCAGCAGGTGCTGTGTTTAGGCACGGCCTGCACTATATCGGCGATGTCCAGCACTCTGCATTCTAGTAAGGTTGGATAGACAATCCAAGCTCCTGCTGTTTTTAGGGACGGGGAGCTGCCCAGCTTTGTACCAGTGAGTTGTATGTTCAGACAAAGAAAAGCCAAAGAGGTGGAGTAACTCCCCGAGGGACCGTAGCTTAAGCTGAGTCGTCGCGAAGCGAGGCTAACTAGCAGAGACAATCGAAGACTTTCCCGCTGCGAGTGAATGAAATGCTGTGGTTGTTGTTGTTGTCGTCGTCGTCGCAGCCTTCATCGTCCTCCTCGTCCTCGTCCTGGTCGTTCTCGAGAACTTGCCGTTGTCCAGTTGTCGTCGTTGTTCTTAATTGTCGTTGCTGCTGCTGCTGCTATTCTCACAGTGTGAAATCGTCACAAGCTTCCTTGTAGCATCATCAACAACATGAAGACCAAGGGCATTGCAGCTCTTGTGACAGTAGATATGCCATACAAGCCGATGGCTTCACGTGAGATCACTTGGGCCCCTCATTGTTTTTGTTTGCCTCACCTGGCTGCGGCAGTGGAGGGCGCAGGCATTCAGCAAACAATCAGCTTCGCCTTAAACTGCTCACCCCAGCAGATCACAGTAATAAATCTCAAGTACCTATATCATTACGAACAGGACGTCTCGAATAAGGTAACGTGAATTTGAGCACCCCCCCAGCTCGGACCTTCGCATATAACACCCACAAAAGATCCTATTCAACTAATGAGACCCAATAGAGGCACTGTCAAACTATGAAACCCTCACTTGGAGGTTCATGGATAGTTACAAGCAGGGTTATGAGTCCCCAAATATGGGTTAAAATTGCAGCTGCCCTACTTAGACAACCCCACTTCTAACTTCCCAAGAACCTCCAAGTAGGCTTTGAAGTGCACATGTACGAATCCTAATGAGACCCCTGGAACCCTTGTGTTTAGAACTACAAACCGCCACAACACCTTCCTATAAAGCCTTTAGACTGTCCGTCCCTGAGATCCGAAGCGTTCCTCGGACGATCTCCTTCTTGACTCCACAGGTCGGGGCGTAGTTCGAACCGCAGTTCTACTCGTACTAGGGTATTGGGCTTTTAGAGTTTAGGGTTGAGAGTATTGGGCTGCGGGGCAGCTACAGCACTACTTATCTATAGAGGGTTTGGGGGTTGGGGTATCGGGTGTAGAGGTTACACCCAGTCGCCAACTCGTTGCAGTAGTTGCTTTTGCTGCTCCTGTGATAGTGCGGGGTGTCGCTGTAGTCTGGGTTGTCGTCCGCATCGTCCAGCAGCAATCGACGCCACGGCGGTGGCAGGTATCCTCGTCATCATACTGCCTGAACTTGCGAGTTCGCAGGTGGTTTCAGGATTGGTCACATCGGCTGTCGAGCTGTCAGTCAGGTCTATACAGCCGCGCAGGGGATACGGAGCTGCGGAGTATTCGTGCTTTCAACACTCGTGTGGCTGACCGCTTTTTCACAGTTCGTTACTTTCGTGGAGAAGGGAATTTCGAAGGCTCATTTTGTAGGATTGCTGCTGCCCGCTGGATTTTGGATGTACAGTGCAGGGTTTGGGGTTCACAGTTTGGGGCATTCGGGCTTAAGAGGGTCTAAGGCTTGTTTTGGGCAGCATGGCCTGTAGACCTCAAGACAAACCCTGCACCTACACTCATACATCCTGCACCCTGAGTTCTACAAGAAGTGAATCCCCAGCCCAACCCGAACCCAAGTTTTGTTTAAGAAGCCCCCTGACCCTGGTGAGTGCCATGAATTCCTTCCTTGTCCAGGGGGCCGCGGAGACGTTGATTGCATGTACGACACCCAAGGGCGAAATCCACATGGGGCCGTCTGCATGGTTAAGTCGAGGATAAGCTTAAAGAAGCTGCTTCGGCAGCACGACGACTCTTCGAATCCACCACACCCTCCCTACTACCGTTGCCTCCACCACATCTCGCCCCCTGGCCCGGCCGGGTCCCCAAAAAAAACCCGACTGCTTGTTCGGGGGGGGGCGGCCCCCTTGCTCTCCCCATCGCTTTCCCTGACTGAGTGCAGCACCAATCCCATCTCTGAAGTTCGTGACGATGGATCCGTATAGTGATCCGGGGTTATGCTGGATATGGCGATGATAGCAGTGCTGTGTAGCATCAGCAGCAGGAACCATGTGCAGTAGATCCATGCCTCCTTGAGTGAATTTGCTGCCATCCTTGCCGATGGATGCGTCGTGGTCTGGGGATGATTTCACAGTTGGTGACAGTGGTAGTGCTTTGCAACATCTGCTCGACCTATTTTGCTCCTGTATTCTGATGAAACCGTGAGAGGCTTTCTTATTCCTTGCACGTAGGTTCCAGCCTGACATGGCCTGCCTGCACAGGCTCCCCTGAGGTTTGAAAGGACATACTCGCCCAAGACTGCTCTGAAATCTGAGTTGCCACTCTGGACGTCAAGCCGAAAGACATCTTCCACCGTGTGAGGGCCTGGAAGGCGAAGCACATTAGGGACATGGGGCCGATTGTTTTGCGAATGCCCGGAGAAGCCGGGAGACAGAATGAACCGATACATCCGTCTGATCCTAGTACTTTCTTGAGGGCATGCATCTGGCAATGAGCCTGTGCCACGCGCCATGTTACACTGCTGCAGACATGGTCCACCGAGAGGAAGGAAGTATCCACAACATTCTTAGGAAGTGCGGCTATTGGATTTACACTCTTCTCGCTGCCTGCATGTGTTCGTAGTTGGCAAGCGCACCATGTCCTTGCATGCCAGATCTATTTGGTCTTGATGAAGAAGCGCAGGGCTCAGTCTTGATGCATTGCCGGGTCTAGAGCCAATCGCCACAGCACTGAACCGCGACAGTTCCGTCAGCGAGCATCCACAAATTCAGCTGCCGTTCCGTGACTGCAAGAACTTGTGAAAAATCAAGAATCAGCATAGCCACGGTCATCATCCTCATCATGATTCTCAGCAACGCTTGCCGCAAGCACCATGGCCGTCGCAGTAGTGGCTGTGAAGGATTATGGCTTTTGTGATGGCAGCAGCTTTGATGGTTGGACCGTTGGCTGTGCGATATTGCTTGTTTGCTGAGCAGGCGGCCTTCTTTCTCCACCCTAAACCCGTAACTCTAAGCGAGTTGGAACTTCAGGTTGCTTCCCAACATTAGCGCGCTGTCGCCAAAGATGACCTGCGACGTGCTGGCAGCGGTGGCCAAGGCCTCCTGATGTTGAAAACTCGCCCTTGCTTCATCGTAGCCGCATGGGGTGGCTTGGGTCTTTTTCCATGTCCTTGTTACTCGTTGTCATGGTCTTCCTTCACCTTTGCACCTTTGTTGTCAGCACGCTTTCTGTTGGCACGTTGTTTGCCGCAGGCGGGCCAGAAAGAAGCAGAGTTCCTTCAGCACGTGGAGGCCAGCAAAACCCTAACCAAAGCTCGAAATGTTAGAAACCCCTAGATGAAAACCCGAAGGCCCTTGTGCTCTTCCCTAAGTTCTCCGCACAAGATTACTGCATGCCGGAACATTCCGGAAACTCGCAAGATCTAAATTCTCTAGATTCTAGATGACACTGTTCTGAATCAACTGTAAGGATACGTACTCTGGATTTCTCAGATGAGTTTCCTGGCGATCCGTCCAGTGCTCGCGTGCCAGGCGGCTGTGAACGAGCGGCCGTACAAGTACCACGCAGAGCACTTGGCATCTTCGGCAAAGTTGGTCTCTTCACAACCATGTTCTAGCTACGAGAGAACCACTGCGAACATCAGCACAGATGTAGTCCTGCGAGTTGACGGCACAGTTTTGCAACTGTTTCGGTCACATATCAGCTACCGAGAGGAGAGCTGTCGGTGCTGCGTTTCATGTGGAAACTTCAGCATCCGTAAACTATGCTCAATGCTTGCTTCATACTTTGTGATTACCACATGGTAGGAGTAGGTTAAGCTCTTCGGCATCACTCTTCCAATGCCAGATCTCGATGCTGCGCGATCTCAGCCTTCTAAAGGCTGCATCTGCGCCGTTGCCGCAGTCCTGGTGAATTCTCCAGAGCAGCGTCATACCTGAATTTGCTGTCTGGAGAACCCAAGAGATATCTCTGCATGACTCCAGGATAAGCTTCTTTCCAAAAGCATGTCCCTGCACTAACACCCTAAATCCTATAACTGTCAGCAACAAGCTGCCCCTTCAAATTCAAAAGCCCCTAAACCCTAAACCCTAAACCTTTTCAAAGGCCCTAAAGCCCTAGTCAGGCGAGCACATCTGATGCAGCGACACTTCGAGCTGGCGGACTGTACGCCCAGCGCTTTGCCGACGGCCGAGATACGGCGGAAGCGGGTTTCGGGTCTTGGGGGTGGCAGGGTTTAGGGCTTTAGGGATGGGGCGGTTTCCTCAACGGCCCCGAGACATGACCCCATGGCCTCTAAAGGCCCCCTATTATAAGCATTCACCCGTAGCCCTTATAAAGGAGCCTCCAACTATTAGAGGGCCCCTTTTGCTACTGAATCTCGGTCACCGCTATGCCTGGCTGCTGTCGCTGTTGCCATTCAAGGTTTAGAGGTACTACGAAGGGGCTATAGGGGCCTTTATCAGGGTTATGGGGTGATATATAGGGGCCTTTCTGAGGGTCATGGGGTGATGTGTAGGAGGCCTTTCAGGAAACCCCTCTGCTCTCAGCAGCTTCTGTCTTCCAGTGCTTCTCCCACGAAGCTCTTGACTCCTGAGTCATTTGCAGGTGTGCTTTGCCGACAGCCCTGGCCGGGCATCCAGCAGAGGTGCTTGCTAGAGGAAAATAAAAAGTGTTGCCATCAGGTGTTTGGTTCGGTTTGTGTTGCAGGTGATCTTTATCAGTACCGCGATCTTCATGTTGGTGTCAGGGCGCGGCTTTGTGAGGTATCTCGAGAACTATGAGAAGTTTAGGCATCTTGAGACAAAGGCGAGAAGTGAAAGTACCACTTGGGAAAGCAGGATGCCTAATGCGAGAGAAGTTGGTTGCAGCGTATAAGTTACCGTGAAAGAACACAGGCCGAAGATAGTGTAGCTGCTCTGTTCTCTATCGCAATGCCTCGTATGCGCGGCACGTGCCGTTGCAATACAACGTCATATTTGATTTTGTTGATATATTGTTCTTCTGCTTGCTGTCGAAAGCTGTAGAATATACCTTGAAGTTTCGGGACATCAGTATTCCAACTATATATATATATATAGGTTTATATGTAGATGGACAGACAGACAGACAGACAGATAGATAGGTAGATTGATAGACAGATGGGTAGTTTGCTAGATAGATAGATAGATAGATAGATAGTTAGATTGGTAGATAAGTAGATAGATAGATAGATAGGTAGGTTGGTAGAGTAGATTAGATAAAGAAATGCCTAATTCAAATGCGTGTGTATATACATACATACATACATACATACATACATACATACATACATACATATATATATATATGTGTATATATATATGTATATATATATATATATACATATGTCTGTGTATATTCCTTAGTCAAGCGGTACGCGGTTCCTTCAAGCCTGGTGTTGTTCCGTTTCACATCCTTTTCCTGGGCTTTGCCCTACGCCAGGCCCTGAAACGGACCCTAGTTTGGCACACGCACACACACACAGACACACACACACACACACCCGCGCCGGGTAGCAGTATCCTAGCACTCAGCTGTTGCAGGGTGACCAAGAGGAGATGGAGCACAAAATGTCCGGAGCTCGCCCAGGATCTTCGGTATTTGGGCTTTCGGGTCCAGAGCGCCTGTGAAAGCTTCTCGTCCTTTGCAGCCTTGGCACGTGTGCTTGGCTTTGGTTTCGGGCTGGGGTCTCCACCTACAGTATCCCTTGTCGGTTCCTTGAATTTGAGTTACCTGATACGGTTGATGATATAAATCCTGCATTGAACCATAATAGGGAATATACCCTAATTCCCATAATTTAGAGTCTTCAAGGTAATGCAGGATTTATATCATCTACCTTAGGATCCTAAATTTCACAAGTCTTAAACCAAAAAGGCACTACAATGGAAACTATAGCTAGGTGGCAATTTGGGAAACTTTAAAATTTCCCTTATGGTTTCGATAGAGGCACGTATTCATAAATACTTTTCAGGGCCCCAAAACTACAACCCAGATAGGTAAAGTCAACATTCCGAGGCTGACGACAATGTCTCAGCTGCTCACAAAGCCCGGGGCGCCTGAGCCTTGTCGTTTGCTGAGGTTCTCGCTTTTGGGCTTAGGGTTCAGGGTTTAAGGTTTCTGGCTTATAAGGTTCAGGGTTTAGAGTCTCAGGAGTTCTAGAGATTAGGAACTATGGCTTCGTGGCATGTCTGTCGTTTTTTTCGTCGCTGTTTTCGAGCTTAGGAGTTCTACTTTAGCCCAAAACCTAGCAGTCTTGATCGCAACCGTCATCATCATCATCATTATCATCATCGTCATCATCATCACCTCGGGATCTGATCTTGCGTTTAGGTTTTGTGGCTACTGCTGTGTTTGGCGACTTATACAGGCGTCGTAATTAAGTGGCACGACAACTCCCTAAAACAACCCGACACGTATATACCGTAAAGATACCCCAGTTTGTATTCAAGTTTCTAAAACCCTAAACCCCTAAACCCCTAAACCCTAAACCCTCGTTCTTAAGGGCCCTATAAGCCCTAACCCCTAAACCCCTAAACCCTAAACCCTCGTTCTTAAGTTAAGGNNCCTTAACTTAAGAACGAGGGTTTAGGTATCATGATCCTGGCCCTTTATACGGCTGGCGAGGTACAAGCTGCCCAAAGACGGCCGCATGTTTCGAGCCAAGGAGCGGCGTTTTATGAAGGTCAAAGGGATTGGGAGGTTTAGGGTTTAGAGTTATATGTTTTGTTCGCCCTGTGTATATACATATATTTATATGTCAGTATCTGTGTATATTCTACATAAATATATATATATATATATTATATCCGTATATGAGCTTGTTATAGGTTTCCGTAATTTCGGGTTTAGGGGTACAGGTCGTGCCCCGAGGATTCGGGCTGCCGAACAACTTTAGGTTCAGTGTGTCTCGCATAGAATCAGAAGCCTAAGAATGACTACGTAAGATTATTCCTGAGGGCTCCGATACTTTGCTACTATACCCCAACTTTTAAACTCGGCGCAAACTGAAAAGGCCGATGTGTTTGTGTGCAGTCTTGGTCTTGAGCTTCTCGCCTGGCTTGGGGGTTTCGGGCGTAAGCCTAAATCCCAAACCCTTAACCCTAAACCCTAAATCCCAAACCCTAGAAGGGTTCCTTTAAAGGGGTTCTATAGGGGTACTATGAAGGATCCTTCTTAAGGGGGGGTGTAAGGGCTGATGTGGTGTCAGGGTGGGGGCTTTTCCTCGGAGGCTTGGGGGACCAGGGTTCTTCGTTTGGTGGAGAGGCGGCGTGCAATGGAAGGGCTTTAACTACAGTGAGAGTAGTTTATGTTTGGGGGGGGGAAGTGGTATGATATATTATGCTTATAAGAATAAGAAGGAACCCTAAGGCATGGTATTGCTATCGATTTTCGGTTTCCGCGTTGCATGAGACGCTGCACCGATGCTGCCGCTTCCCTTGCTTTGCAGGACGACTTTTGGTGGGAGCAGCTGAGGCTGCTTCCGGGCAGTGTGCCGGTTTAGTGGGTAGGGGTGGACTTGGGAGTCTGAACGGGCATTAATGTAGCACTACCACAGTTGATCATGGTATGAAATACCCTCCACTCCAGTATCAGCCTTAGGAAAGCACCCGGCTTCCAGCAATCCTTGCTTTTCAAAGATGGGGGGAGCTGTTGCTACAAAGCTCTTTGAGTTAGTCATCCCGGCCCAGAGGCAGCGACACTTTCGCCTCCGACGTCGGGCAAGAGAAGCAGGGGTCACTGTCGCCGGCAGCCCAGCACAAGCCTCTGTTCCTCCGTTCTCCGGACAGAGCATATTTAAACAGATGCTCCATAGTTAGAAGGGCGGAAGGGTCTCCTGTAGGACTGTAAGGGCGCAAGGCAGCTATGCTAGGTCCAAGGTTCTAGTAGCCAGTATTCAGAAGGACTCCCCAAACAAGAAATCATTGTCTAGAGCAACGTCGTTCATCTTGTGCAGATTGAGGACTTTAGAACTTTAGAGCTCCTGGAGATCCCCAACCATCATGTTCTACGTTGCTTTCAGTACTGTACAGAACAGCCCATGTGGCAACTTGCTGTGGCCTCTATTCCTAGGCGCCTGCCCCCACGAGCGCAGCTGTAGACGAGGACAAGCCGGGGAGGGAGAAGGTCAAGCGTGTGTGGGTCCCGGCAGTTTTTATCGGCTGTACAGTGTAAAAGAAGCGGTCTGATTCCATCTTTCTTGTCGAATGGCTCCACATCCTCAAACTCTTGAACTCTAATATTCTAGGCCTTATAATACCAATCGTAGCAATGCACCCTGATTGTTCCTATAGCCTTTCACCACATTACCATTTTTCATCCGACAGCAGCTTTGAGATCTCCATCTTTGCAGGATGCCGATGAAGCAGCACCTGCCGTGATCCATGTGACTCGCCAGGCAGAGGGTGTCCGCAACAGTTAGGGTTTAGGGTTTAGGGTTACTTGGAGGTTCATGGGTAGTAGAAGTGGTGGGTGGGAAATCCGCAAATATGGGCTGTAATTTTAGTCACCCTACTTATAGCCCACTTATAGTTATATAACTACCCATGCACCTCCAAGTAGCGGGCACGGAGGCCGGGGCTGGTTGGCACGTGGTACCTGCAAGTGCAGTACGTCTTTCTCCGCATCTCCTGCAGCAGGAGTGCCTGCAGCTGGTACAAGGCTGTGCCCAGATGGCCTTAGCCTTGGCCAGCCTGGTTCACACTGAGGTGGCAGATTCCAGGGCCCAATCAACCGTAGCTCTCTAAATTAGGGTCCCTTGTTAGGGTCTCCTTAAAGGGATCTATAAGGTGTGGGCTTGTGCTTCATGTGTGCTCAGGAAGGTTGAAAAAGTATGTGAGGCAAATCTGCGCAGCCGCAATGCAGACATGGCTCGTTCAGCGTATTGTGGCGGCAGCACACGAAGGCAGCCAGTGTTTGGCGAAAGTAGACGAGTGGTTCAAGCAGATCTCCGTTCAACCCAAACCCAGAATCCCTAAACCCAGAATCCCGAAACTCCAAAACCCCGAGACCCCCTAGACCCTAAAGCCTAAAGTCCTAAACCCACACCCCTCAACCCTAAACCTTGAACCCCCTACCCTACACTTACATCCCTCAACACTAAAACCCGAAACCCTAAACCTTAAACCCCAAACCCTAGCCGAAAACCCTGAACCCTAAAAACCCTAAAACTCTAAATCCTAGACCCCTAGAACCACCCCTTGCAGGAGCCCTTAAAGCAACCCTTATAGCTCCCTTAAAATGTACCCTTTAATAGAGCTTCAAGCCACCGCCACCAAAGCCCAGGGCTGGCGCGACGAGTCCTTGCTCCAGGGAACGGCAGCCTGGCTCTGCGAGGGCCGGCGCAGCTCGGCTCGGACGTGCAAAGAGGGTGTCGGGGTTCAGGGGTCTCGGATTTAGAGTTTTGGGGTTTTTAGGGTTCATGGTCCATGGTTTAGGGTTTAGGCTAGGGTTTGGGGTTTTCGGATCCCGAGTGCATTAAAGGTTGTACTCGGGTTCTACTGGGTTCATAGGGCCTTCATGGACAAGCCATAGCTCTCTTGCTTCCTTCTGATCAGACTGTTTCAAGCTTTATCCAGAACAGCCGCCGTTCGGGGTTGGTTGAAAACGCAGGGTTGAGGATTCTTGCTTTGATGCTCTCGGGATTGAGGTTTGGGTCTAGCACTTGGCATTTACTTGCAGTCCTGCACTGGAGGTTGTGAGCGCATCCTCCTCACATGAACCTGATGGCAAAACCACAGGCGCTGACCGTACAAGCCAGACAAGATACCACATACATGGGTAGTTCTCTAAATTACGGTCCCTTTGGTGGCCTTTTTTTTTTGCACGGGGGGCCGTACTATATTGGGAATTCTGATTTAGTCAATCAGATCCCGAAACCCTCTTGAAATTGCAACGTGGCCTCGGGGGATCCATTACAAGGCCTATGGCAATCCTACGAGACAGATCATAAGAAGCTTAAGCTACTATTCCTAGGGTTCCTTACTGTGATAGTAAATAAATAACTAAATAAATAAATAAATAAATAAATATATGTATATATATATATATACAGCCAATCACACAAAGGAACCCTGGGAATATCATAATGTACCCTAAAACCTGAATACTAAGGCCCCTATATCACCTTAAAGGCCCCGACACTCGAAATCCTGCAAGTAAGGACCCCAGGGACTCCTTGTCTCTGCTCAAAGTAGACCCTGAACCTGCTTAGAGTTTAGGGTTTAGGGTTTAAGGTTTAGGGTTTAGGGCTTAGGGTTTAGGGTTTAAGGTTTAGGGTTTAGGGCTTAGGGTTTAGGGACCCTAACGACCCCTAAACCCCGAAACCCTAACACCAAGCCCAACAGCACAGGCCATGCCGAACTTTCTCCTTCCGAGGCCTCGAGCCCGGCTTTGCGAATCAACGAAATTTCTGAGTTTCAGAGGAACCGATAGGGTAGGAAGCTTAGGGTTCTTTTTGTGTTATCGCGCTTTACTTAAGGGTCTTGAAGGGCTTGCGGCTTAGCATGGGGCAGGCAGGGTCTTCATTTAGGCGTACTCTTCTAGAGGGTATCACCTATTGCCTGGGCTTTGTCTGTAGGGTTGGGCATCCAGACCGGGAATTGTGTGGCCCTCTTGGCTGTTTCGGGACATTGGATATTGGAGCTTGCTGCTTTCATTTTGACTGCAGTTCGCTGACGCTACAGCCTGAATCCTAAATCCAAGTGCACGCCTGGCGGAGAGACTCGCTGTCTCACCTCTAGCGCGTTCAATAGCACGTCCTCATTAGACCCTGAACTCTAAACGTAACCCCGAAACCTTACGGCGCAAAACCTTACTAAAACTCTAAACCCTGAAGCCCACATATACAAGTTAAAGCCCCACAGACTAAAGAGCAAAACCCAAAACTGTGGAACCCTAGAGTGAACCCCAGAGAGTTGAAACATGGACGACTTAGCGTGATATGTGCCAGGCTTACATCCTTTACCTTTTAAGGGCATGAGGATAACGATGTTCCAAGCTTTATATGGCTACCAGTCTAAGCCCGAAGACCCAGAACCCCAAAATGTTGAAGTTTAGGGTTTAGGGCCCTAAACCCTAAATACTAAACCCTGAACCCTGGTTTAGGGTTTAGGGCCCTAAACCCTAAACCCGCTGACAGGTTGCCTCCTTGCTTGGAGCCTTCTCAGAGCTTGGCTACTCCTCGCCGCTGCTTCGTGCGGCCCTGGAGCATGTTGGGGACTGAGCCGGAAACACGGTTTAGGGTTTAGGGTTTAGGAGTCTGGGTCATTTTGGGGGTTCCTTGCTATACATTCTAGTACGTTCATGTACTCCAACATCCGGTTCTACATATTAAGCCACTTTGGGGGGTTCCTTGTTGTACGTTGTAGTACGTTTCATTTACCCCAACATCCTATTCTACGTATGAAGGCCCCTTCAGTCCGTGATTTTGGGGAGGTTTTCGCTGGGTTCAGGTCTGCAGGACTTCTAGGATGAAGGTCTGATGGCATGAGCTTTGGAGGCTTTCGAGCATGTATGAGGAGCGATGGTTGAAAGACACAAAAAATGTATGCAACGATATCGAGAGAAAGGAGAGAGAGAGAGAGAAGTGAACAGGCACAGAAGGGTTTGAGATGGCTGCGTTGCACAAGGCTCTTGCGGAAGTGCGGATCAATGTCAAGGCCCTCCCATTTACCAGAAGCTTGATCTATTTTTTGATGTCATGGCACTCACAACGATGGGACGAGTGCGAGCGTTGTGATGACGAAAACGAGGAAGACGATTGTCATGGAATCATGCACAGAGTGCACGACTACAGCCGCAGGTGCCCGTGGGCAAGAGGATGATGGTGGTGGCGATGTTCAAGCACATGACAACCTTGACGAGTTTGAAGGCATGAACAGTATCTGTCCTGAAAGAGGGTGACGAGTGTTGTTATGGGAAGTTCGAGTGCTGCGACCCTGCTCACGACGACGACGACGACAGCGACTCGCTGATCTGTGGTTGATGCGCCTGTGGCAGTATCATTGTCATTATTTCGAACTATGAAAGTCACGATGATGATGAAAATGATGATGACGACTATTGTTGTAGTTTTAATTGTTTTCAATATTGTTGTTATTCTGATTGTAACTATAACTCCTTAATTTCGCCATTGATATGTTTAGTCGTATTGATATTGTCGCTGTTATCGTCAGCATTGCTCTTCTGGTGCTTCCTCCTGTCTTCCTGCAACCGACGCGCTTACAGCGGTTGGCTCGCAGTCGGAGCCCTCTACCTGCATCTCACTGAGAATGAAGGGCAGAGATGTTCTGGCTCAGTTCGCATGCCAGGTCCCTGAGCTGTCTTGCCAAGTGCCTGCCTTCGCGGCTCCAATCCCTAAACTCTTCAACGCCCCAAAACCATACGTCAGCTTTCTTTCGAAAGAAGATTCGGAATGCCAAAACCTATAATACACTATATGATATACTATATAATACACTATATGATATACTATATGATATACTATATGATATACATCGCCTCGAGACCCCGTGCTTCTGAGGCCTTGCTTCGGGTGCGGGGCTCGGTGGGTTGGGCCTCACCAGCCTCAGCACCAGCCTGGACAGGATTCAGAATCATTTGTTCTTTTGCAATTCCTCTGCCATAATTCCAAGGATGTGAAAATTATAGAGGCATCGAATCATACAAGCGCCTGCAGCGACATGGCTACTAGTAGCTCCGTGCGCATCGTTGCATCGTTGATGGTTCTGCCACCTGCCCCTGCACGACAAAACGAAGTGAGCCTGAACGCCCGAAGCTCAGATTCCAGCGCAGAGAGTCTGACCCAGGTGGCTTCGGCTATACCGCCGGCAAGCTGCACGGAAGCCGTGCAGGGTGCAGTGGACGCAGGTGCCGGTGGTCTCAGTTATCTAAATTTAAACTGACCCGGGTTCGTTTCCCATCTACAACGGCCAATTTCTTTCACGGCGGCCTGCTGGTGTGTAGAGACCTGGGACAGGAGGTAGTTCTTGTTGTTGTTGTTGTTGCTGTTGCTGTTGCTGTTGCTGTCGCTGTCGGTGTCGCTGTCGCTGTCGCTGTGGCTGTTGCTGTTGCTGTTGCTGTTGTTGTTGTTGTTGTTTGTAGTAGTAGTAGTTGTTGTTGTTGTTGTTGTTGTTGTTGTTTTATTCCTGTTGTTCTTCTTGTTGTTCTTATTGTTGTTGTTATTGTTGTTGTTCTTGTTGTTGTTATTGTTGTTGTTCTTGTTGTTGTTATTGTTGTTGTTTTTGTTGTTGTTGTTGCTGTTGCTGTTGCTGTTGCTGTTGCTGTTGCTGTTGCTGTTGCTGTTGCTGTTGCTGGTGTTGTTGTTGTTGTTGTTGCATTTGGCCCTTACTCCTTTGTTTGTTAACGAACTCGTACTGCTAATCGATGAAGCATGAACATATGGTGTCAGCCACGTATGCTGAAAGTGCTTCTTCCCCCGACAGCTACCGGCCATGAAGATCTCGATTCTCCTTCTGGCAGTCCCAGCGCTGGCCGAATCAGCAATCAGGGCCCCAGTGCAAACCGACCACGGCTGCTTCCGGAACAGCTACCCAGCTTGCAGGACAGCATTTGCTTGCACCACCGGATTCTCGCTGCACTGCCAGCAGTTTCATTATTCTGAAGGTTGTGACGGTTGGTGGAGACGGGGAGCCTACGGCGAAGCATTGGACTGTTGCCAGTGCCGAAGCCCGGGCTCACCGCCCATCCTAGTGACTCCGACCCTGCAGTCTGCTGAGTGCTGGGAGAATTCGGAGAAGTGCCCGACATCCACTTCGCAGGGATTGCCAGGGCAGCAGGTCCCCTCGTGCTGTGGCCGGAAAGGCGATTCCCCCAGGGCTTTGTGCTTGCGGAGCCCTTGACGGTCTGTGGGCGTCGGGATTGCGACTTGAGCGAGCTTCAGAGCTACACTTGGACAGAAGTCACCAATGCCTCAAGGAGCTGCTGGACCCGAGATCAACGCGGCTGGTACTACAAGCCGGAAGCAGTGACATGCCAAACCTGCGTCTATGTCGGTGACACCACCACGGCTTCAAGCACTTTCACGGAAACAAGCACTACGACGTTGACTGTGACTGTGCCTGCTGCAGCTGTATGGGAGCCGGTTGGCGCCCCAGGCGAATCTGCGTGCCGTGGTCGCAACGTCAACGACAACTTGGGGGTGTACTATACGGTGCACGGCAGCAAGAGCATCGAGGAATGCAAGGATCTTTGTCTTCAGCACTACCCAAGGTGCAAAGGCATCGAGTACAGCAACAATCGATGTGAGATCTGGACTAGGCCCCAGGGCATTTACGTCTCAAAGCCCCTCAGTGGTTTCACTTGTCTTCGCTTTGGATGGGACACAAAAAAATTGTTCCCGGTGGATGGTGGGTCCGGGCGGGCCTGTCGGGGGACGTCGCCCACGGACAACTCGGAGGCGTACTACTCAGTGTCGCGGGCCACCGTTTTGAAAGATTGTAAGGCCCAGTGCTCTGCTGCAGCAATTTGTTTCGGCATCGAATTCAGTCTGGGACGTTGCGAAATCTGGCGGCGGTCTGTGGAAGCGGCAGCCCAGCGCCCAGGTTTCACCTGTTTGGCATTCTGGTCCGAGTCGATCCTGCCTTGAAGAGGATCCGGCTGCCGACTGGGTGGACCAGGGTTGCCAAGAACTACCCATGGGCTCCATAGTAGTTCCTTTTTTGGGTTAATATTTAGGATCCTATAAAGTAAGCCCAAAAAGGAACTACTAAGGAGCCTATGGGTAGTGAAGAATTAGTCAGTTCCCAGTTCGACAGCGTATCGAGGTCCCTAGACATCTTGCCTGTGGCTGAGATGAGGTGAAGATGCACCTAAACCCTAAACCCTCAGCCCGAAACTCCAAACCCTAAACCCTAAGCCCCCCTGAACCCTAACCTGTTGATCTGGGAACCAACCGCCTGGTCTGCAAATACAGATGGCTCCAGACTAGGTCGGAGGGATGCTGTGGGCACACGACCCGGCAGCTTTTCTCTGGCCGGCGGCACAAGATCATGCATGGTATACAATGGTAGATTCCAAAAAGTTGGAGCTTCGTTATCCTTTTCGTCTCTAAGAGGACCGGTAGAAAAAAAACAGCATAAACCCTTCTTGCGCAGGTTTCCGCATTTTGGAATCCGACCAGGTCGTTTCCGACTGTTTCCGCACTCCACCGCGACGTTCTGGTCTTCAAGCCGCGCCGGAATAAAGGTCAAAGTGTGCACAGTTGGCTCGACCTTCTCTTTCTTGACACAGTGTAACTTGGGTAGTTCTTCAAACTACCCATGGGCTCCATAGTAGTTCCTTTCTTGGGGCTAATATGTAGGATCCTATAAAGTGATCCCAAAAAGGAACTACTAAGGAGCCTATGGGTAGGGCCAATGGTCGCTGTTGGGGTCCTTGTTGTAAGGGTGCTGTACCATGTTGGTGACCTAAAAAAGGGGACCCTAATTTAGAGAGCTACCCATTCGGAGGGTCGGAATAGCTTGTAGTGTTTAGTCCATGAGACTCCTTATTATTTCTAGATGATAAAAACCCCTGCATTACCTGAGGAACCCTAAGCTACAGGAGTTATGGTATATTCCTTATTATGGGTAATGCAGGACTTATATCATCAACTGTCGTGTATCAGAAAACCTCAAACTCTGCTCTGATTGTCAAGGCCCGTAGATTACCTAGTGTACCCGTGGAGTTCATGATGCTTTGCTTGTAATCCAGATGTCCGTAGCTGAAAGCCGAGGTCGGTGCTGGAGCACTGAAGCCCAAACCCGGATGAACTCTTCAAGGTTCAGGATTTAGGGGTTTAGGGGTAAAGATTTTCTGCAGAACATCCTCTGTCATTGGTTCTGTGAATGCATGGACGTCAGGGAGGCTGCTAACAACAGGACTCGAAAGATAATCCTAAAGCCTAAACCCTAGACCCCACACCTTAAACCCTAAACCCAACTAACAATCCTACGTCGTGCCCAGACCCGTAGCTATCTGACTTACTCCTCTGATCCTCACAGCGAGGCATGTCGGTGCGCAGCACCGCGGTACGGTCGCTGCCCGATCCCCGGACCTGACGCACTGCACGGTGTTTAAATTTTAAAACCGGCTTTTTTTTATGTCTTCTTTTCTTGTTAGAGTAAGGGTTCAGAGCTCTAGATTAGGGTACTTATCGTCGGGCTGTGTGTGTTTAGGGATTAGGGTTAATATTGCCAAGGCTCGGCGAGGGTTTAGGTTGTTGTTATGATTGGGGTCTGTTGCTGGCAGGGTTATAGTGTTTAGGGCTCTATGATTCTGGTTGTTATTGTAAGTGGGGGCTAGGGCTTAAGGTTTGGTTATTACGGTTTAGGGCTAGTGTTTAGGGTTTTATGTTTTTGTTGTTTCGGGTTTTGTCATTGCAGTTTAGGGTTTCGCATCAAGGGTTTATGCTTTATGCGTGCCTCATAGCGCTTCCATGCAGATGCTAGGCGGATGTTGTAAGGTCTGCGGCCGTCCAGGGACGCGCCGACGACAAAGAGAAGCGATCACAGCGCTGCCCTCTGCCCTAAACCCTAAGCCCTTAAACTAGTGACCGTGGTTCCGTCGTTTAGAGTGTTGGGCTCTTGTACTGCACAGGAGTTGTGCAGCCAGACAGAGGCCTCGCAATTTGAGCAATTTCCGAGCATCGAGCCAGGAACCCCAGAATATCGGATTTAGGGTTTAGGGTAGGGGTTTAGGATTTAGGCTTTAGGGTTTAGGGTTAGGGTCCCTGCACCGGAAAACATGCACCGAAGTTAGCCGTCTTAGCCTATGCCCACATGAGGCTGAAGCGATGCACATCTCAGCTGCGCCAGCTGCCAGAGAAAGATGCCGACCTCCCAGATGCTCACAGGGCACCATTGAGCCGCCTCCGTCTAGTCGGATTCCGATGTGTATAATATTACATCTATATATATATATACGCGTTATACATATATATATATGTATGTATGTATGTATGTATGTATGTATGTATGTATGTATGTGTGTATGTATGTATGTATGTATGTATGTATAACCTTGATGAAAAGATGGCAGTGTACGGACCAGGGGTTTGCAGCCACCATGAACCTACAACCCGAACCCTGAACCCTAAACCCGGAGCTGCTCCTTGCGGAAGGGAAACCCCAAATCCCTTCGAGGCTGAGAAACTTCGAGATCTGGCCATGGGCCTACCTGCAGCCACGCAGGTTTTTAGAGTTCAGCCTCAGGGTGTAGGGTTAAGGGTGGTTTAGGGTTTAGGGGCTCAGGGTGGTTTAGGGTTTAAGGGGTACCCGATATTTCTGATTCTAGAAGGTTCGTCTTCGAATCCCGTTTAGTCATGCTTGTCTACATGGCCTTTGGGCGATACTCTTCGGATGCCTTCTTCGTCGCACGCGGCCATGCTAATATTGTGCATGCGTGTGCCCGAAGCCTTAAACCCAATTGTTTTGATTGACTGTTGGCCCAAAGCGCAGCGTTTCGTTGGCTCTTTTCTCCCCCGGTACCCAGTGCCCCTGTTCTGGTGACAGAATACAAGGCCTGAGTACTTATTTAGGAAGAGTATTCCAAGCTTAGGGTTCCTTAAGATTAGAGTGGTACTGTTGATGATATAAATCACTACTTAAAGGACCCCAAACTATGGGAATTACGGTATATTCCTTATT
Source organism: Symbiodinium necroappetens (assembly GCA_905231915.1). Lineage (NCBI taxonomy): Eukaryota > Dinophyceae > Suessiales > Symbiodiniaceae > Symbiodinium > Symbiodinium necroappetens. The sequence goes on from CAJNJA010063252.1 coordinate 18,430, forward strand.
ATGGGTAATGCAGGATTTATATCATCAACCGTAACCATCAGGCAGGCGCCATCCTCAAGGAGGCCGAGGAAGAGGTGCTGCAGAGCCAGGCAACGGCAAACTCTTGTTTCTTCCTCTTTTTCGAATTCAGGCCCTCATGTCCGCCGTGAGCCATCAGTCCTCAAAAGTCCCACGATCAAGATCCCAAGAGCCCTTCAGCTTTCAAAAAACTCAGGACCTGTAAGTGCGCTCCCGAACCCTACACCCCTGGACCTCTGAAGCCGAAGCCCTGAACCCTAAACTCTAAACCCTGAGCCCTAAACCCCTATAAATCCTAAACCCCTAAACCCTAAACCCCCAAACCCTAAACCCTAAACCCCCAAACCCTAAACCCCTGAACCCTAAACCCTGAACTCTGAACCCTGAACTCTGAACCCTGCAAAGCCCGCAGCCCTGAGCCTGAACCGTCAGCCCTACACTGTAAACCCTAAACCCTTAGGGTTTAGGGTTTAGGGTTTAGGACTCATTGTTTAAGACTTTTGGGCCCAAAGACCCTATTTTATGAGGCTTTTGGGCTAGTTTGATGCTAAGGGTAAACCCTGAACCGCTAACCTTAATCCGAGGTCTGAACCGCAAACCCCCTAGGCCGTCTTGTGAGAATCATATCCTTTTTTTAACCACTACTACAGCTACTGCTACTATGATGCTTATGATTCATCATTAGATATAATTTTCTCGTTTGTAAATTCTCTACAACCACTATATTTATGTTCTTCTGCTGTTGTCATATGACTATCACTCTTATTGAGTATTGCTGGTATCAACCTGTAGGTAATGGTCTTATCATTTTTTATACTTTGTTTCTTGTTATCAGCCCTGAGCCCGAAGTCCCTCCACCTGGGTTCTTGTTAGGGGATTTTATCTAAGTATTTAAGCTACCATAATTGGGGTCTATAGTAAATAAGATGGTTTCTTTATTATGGTAACTCAAATAAAATGCCCTAAACATATGGTGTCTTTCTTATGGTAACTGAAATAAAAGTAACTTAACTAAAAATCCCCTAGCCATATAGGGTCTCCTTATTCCGGCACCTTTAAAAAAATAGAATCCCCCTACCAAGAGCCCAGCCACTTGAGGGCGCCCTGCGGCCGCCTCGTGCAGAGCCCCCGCGGCTTCCTCTCGACCTCCAGCTTTTCCGTGAGGCCCCGGGGCTTGGGTTGCACGGTATGCTTTAGGAGACCGGGGCTTGGGGCTTGGGGTTTGGCGGTTTTTCGGGTTTGGGTTTACGGGTTTAGGGGTTTAGGGTTTAAGGCTTGGGGCTTTAAGGCTTAGGTTTTTGGGCCTTAGGGTTTTGGATTTGGGGCTCAGGGCTTAGGTTTTCGGGCTTTAGAGTGTGCAGTTGAGGGTGCCGAGGGTTCAAGCTGTGGAATGTAGTATTAGTCAGGGCATACCTTGCCTATTTAGGCTATGATACCAACCACCCTACCACCCCACCCACCCAGATGCCAGCAACCCACTCTCTAGAACCCCATCACCAGACCCAGATGCCTGAAACCCACTCTCCAGAACCCCACTCCCCAGACCCAAATGCCTGAAACCCCCTGAAACACCCAATCTCCAGATGTAACCCAAGATTCAACCCAAGCTACACTCCTCACACCCAGCAACAGCAACCTATCTAGGTGTCATTGGCCAAAACGGGGGGTTCGGAGCAGGTTCCGTTGCCGCGCCCAGAGCAGCGAACAGGCTCAAGCAGTTATGGTTATACCTAGAAAGGTTGCTCCCGTCAGCTAGATGGAACACTATGAGCGACCGGATTGTGATGGTGGTCTGCAGTCTCATGGTCCTCTATGGCCTTAGCCGCATCGTGAACGCGCTCAACGACATCGTTGGTGCCTTGCAACTTCCTCGGATTGTTAGCATTTTGTGTTCTGGTTCTTGCACACCCCAAGTAGCACACAATCCGTAGACTCAAGGCACTAGACCCGTAAATGTTGGAGCCAAGCGTCTGTTCAGGAAGTACCAAGCATCGGCAATCAGTTGGATGTCCGGGCTCTCTGCTTTCTTTGGCGGAGGGGTCGGCGGAATTTACTTGGTGGCTGGACTAAGGTCAATCTGATAGAGCTCAGCCATGTGCGTTTAACTGTTTTTTTTGCTCTCTCCTCTCTCTCTTTCTCTCTCCATCTCTCTCTCTCTCTCTCTCTCTTTCTCTCTCTCTGGCTTTTCTTGCTGGTTCGCGACCGTATCTTTCGCATGTCTGTTCCTTGCAGGCGCTGGTGGCGATGATCCTGACAGTGAAGGTTGTGAGAGCTTTCGTCGAGTAGCCAGAAGCTACCAAAAGCACGGCAATTCGATGCGAGGGAAAAGTGGGAAGATGATGCGCAACTGAGCTGGCTGGCGACGTGGTGCCGTGCGCTTCTGAGCAGGCCCTGGGTAGACAGGAGTTTCCCTCTTCCTTGTGGCTGTGGCGCCACACCCAAAAGGCTAGATCCAGCCTAGGGCAAAACCTTATCCCAGCATGCGCCAGAGTTCAAAATGAGAACAGGCATGCCAGTAAAATTTGCGTTAAGGGTTTCGTTGGTTGGGCGAGTTACTACAGCGCAACGATAAGGAAACTATGGAGCCTGTAGGTTATGTACTTTCTCCCTAATATACACAACGATAACACGAGTACCTTTCAACGCTACAGTTGTCGCACGGCTGGTGTTAACGCGCCCGTTCCATGAAAACAGAAGAAGGAAGTGAGCCAATGCCCCCGTGTGCCTAGCAGGTTCTACAGGTTCATAGGCAAGCCATAAGAGTTTGGAAATGACATGAATTCATAATTAGTTTCGTTAAATCTTAAGGAACCGGGGCAAAGTTTCATAATATCCATTATGAAAAAATGTTTATAATAATATTAATGCCAGTAAGAGTAAGTAAAATATCAGTTGATTTTGATCCATATGCTGAAACAGTTCATGTTGTTACTAGGAAGTGTTATCGTTGTAAGCAATTCAAAGACATTGATTGTTTTAAGCGTTGCCATTGTGGTGGCAAGCATTCTTATTGTTATACTAAATATGCTATGACCTGTTCTGAATGCTTGGATAAGTGTGTCAAAACAAACCGTGATCCAGTAAATCTTGAGAAAGTAATATTTCTAATGAAAGTGACTTAAAGAATAAGCCGTACAATAACAATAGAGCCATGAACTGGCAATTGGAAGGAACAACCACACCACAAGACATTATTCAACTTGTAACTGAAAACCCACTACCACGAAGCGGAAACAAATTTTGGAAGAAAGTAGCACTCAATTTGTGGCGAGTTCAAATGCCTGTTGAGAAAACAATTCAGAGTAAATTTGAACTATTTTGGCACAGTATTTGTTGAAGAGACGAAGAAGGAATTATTGAACCGTATGAAAACATTAATAGTTTTGAAAGAATTACATAAGGCAGTAGGAGTCAAGTTTAACGAGCACAGCGGTATGGATTCACTGTATGTGAATATCTGTATTTTAAGAGAAGCAAGTAAAACAATTACAAACGACAAAGATTTGAGAAAATCAACATTCAAAACAATACTTCAGGTATGGAAGGAAAACGGAATTTGGATAAATAAAGAAAGATAAACGTTCGAAGCCATTAACAGCATAGTTATAATGTAATTACAATACATAAGCAATTATATATTATAATTGCATTAGAGCTATAACATTTATGGAAAATCCGAGAAGATTAAGCTTGATACAACCCTTAACCCTAAACCCTGAACCAAATTCTACGAGGAACCTCTCGCCTATTTTGGGGCTATGGCACCAGGTAGATACGGGTATTATTCCTAAGATTGTATTCTAGGGTTGGGATGGTGGATGTTACAAGGGAGTGGGGCTGGTGGTGCCAATAGCCGAAAATAGGCAAGGGGGGGTCCTAACTGTATTCTGGGTGTCAGGCTTCCGAAAGGGTTCGGAGGGCCGCGAGTTTTTGGACTCAAGATCGAAAGTCATGGTTTTGGCCTCTATAGGGCTTCTGGTTCAGGGGTAAGTCCAAACAGGATTCAGGGTGTAGGGCTTACTATTCAGAGCACAGGGCGTCGGGTTTGGGAAGTTCGGGGTTCGGAAGGCAGTGAACTCTGAACCGAAGGTCGACAGCGTTTCAGAGGGTTCGGTTCACGATAGCCGAACTATGTAAAATCGAAACCCTGGCCCTAAACCCCTGGGCTCGAGAGGTAATGCAGCGAGTCTTTAGCCATGAAGACCGGCACATGCCCCCAAACCCTAAACCCGAAGAGCTCTTCAGGCTTTGGGTCGGGGAAGGATGAGATGCTGCGTGGGTTTAGGTCTTGGGGTCGCGGCTTCGGGGAGTCGATGTAGAAAAGGTTCATATAAATTTCGAGATCTGGGATTTAGGCTGAAGGATTTGGGTCTAGTTTCTGAGCCGTCGCTGCTCGAGATGATAGAGGCATCAGGGTTTTGTGCCAGGCTTGGTTGTTCTGCAGCTGATACCGTAAATCCCCCTTTAAACCTTGTTTTCCTCGTCGGACTTGCTCCAAAGCATCCGATCCGTGGGCTTGTTCTACACTCGGGTTTTATTCCTTCGAAGTACATTGGTTTAGGGCTTAGGAAAATGAACGAAGACGAGGAGATTTGCTGCTCCTTCAATTGATGTAAGACTTCGTTTGTGGCGACAGGCCTTGGAGGCCTGCCCTAAACCCCACACGCTACATTGTAGAAGCAACCAAGATAGGACTGAAGTCACTAAGTAGGGCATGTGTAAGGTACTCCTTGCATGTCCAGCGTGCCCAGACGCACGGAACCATTCTTCTGTTCTTCATCCTTGCTGGTACTCCTCATGTCAGTCCGAAGCCTTCCTAAGCTTGAATACAATCAATTGCGCTAAGGCCGTGGCAACACAGCTGGGTCCAACCGTGAGCTCCGGATGAAAAGATCTGCAGCCTTCGGGCTCATTTTCGGGGGCTCGGGGTCGGAATGTGGCTGCAAGTTCTGACTCAGCGAAGCGGCAGCATGGTTGTTGCGTGTTGCACCGCTACACCTCTTTGATTATGATCTGCGCGATGTGGTTCAAGGCAGAGCCAATAGAGAAGAATTAAGGAAGTAAGTAAGCGATTTGTGCGGTGAAAACGTGCCGGAAAGGTATCCAATCGCTGGCAAACTGAAGGAATTACGGCATCAAGGTTTTCCGCCGTTGTAACTACTTAGTAGCCCGAGACTCCGAAGCCCGAAACCCGAAATCCTAAACGCTACCTGGACCCTAAAGAACCTACCTCTTTAGGGTTCCTTATCATGAATTCTGTATATAAGTCCTTAAAAAAGGTAGGTTTTTGGGGGTTAAGGTAACCCTACTACAGCAACCAGTCATACGTGCATGTCTTGAAAATAAACGGGCAGGCAGTGAACGTCTAGTATAGAAGCCTGCACAATCAACAACAGTATGCCTAAAGGTTCCTATATACATGTGCATACTGATGTTGGTATGAATATTAGCGGAAAGTGGTCCTTGTCGTAGCCATTTGTTGACATTTGTGACAAGGACCCGTTACATCCCAACTCCAGCCAGCCATGGCTCGTTCCAGCCGCCTGCCCTGGACGGTGGCAACGGCCACTTCATTGCAACGGCGTGCTTCAGAGCTTTGGGTTTGGGGTTATCGGCTTACATTCTAACGCATTAGGGCCGGCAGTCATTTAGATGGGTAAAAAAAAGAGCCTGCATAATTACCAATACGGGCTCCTTGCAATAATGCTATAATGTACCCCAAGACGCTATTCTGATCAGAAGGCCGCCAGCTCAAGGGCCCAAATCGATGCCTTGAGTCGTCCGACAGTCCCAGGAAGACAACGACTATGCTCATGAATCGGATGTTTTGGTTCTTCAGGGAAGAGCCCTGTTACCGTGCTTCATGGTGTCAGTATCCCGACAGCCTCCTGCACCATGTCATTGAAGTACTGAGGCGGCTATGCTCTAAACTGTGCACTGAATTTCAAGCACTAAACTACACAACCCCAATACCTTCAAAAGCGCCGGGAGCTTCCCCCGAAGCCCTAGAAACGTGCATCGGTTCAACACCAGTTTAGGGTTTAGGGCTTAGGGGTTTAGGGTTTAGGGGTTAGGGTTTATAGGGCTTAGGGCATAAATCCCCAAAGCTGCAGACAAGGCAAGCCTCATACAGACGACTGCAGAGCCCTTGCTTCATGCTGGGATCTTTGAGGCCTACCCAGGCAACGCGGGCTTCCGTAAAGCCTGAGCCCTAAACCCTTTTTATCCGTAGCATGTTCTCTTTGGGGGTTCGGCTCTGAAAGCTTTAAAAGGGATGTAAGCTAGGGCCTGAGAGTATGCTCACCAAGCTTATGCCGGAAGGCTCCTCGTTATGGCTATAGTATAGCGTACTCCAAACCCAATCAAAGTATCGAGGCCCCTGCATCGGATAAGATTCTGGCGTTCAGAACATCCCTGAGACCTGAGTGTCGCGTGGCACTGAACATGGTTCGTGAGGCGCAATCAGTTTTATCATCTGTTGCCTTGCCAGCCTGATGCCGAATAGCATAGCGAGCCTCATTACCTTTGAACTGTTGGTTCAGGTGCTGGCTAGCACAAGATGTGATTATGTTGGGGGTGGAGGTCGGTTTGTTCGTCCCACGACTTGACATGCATCTCGTCTGCTACGACTGACCCCTTGGACACGGACTGTGCCCCATATATCCCTGAAGGTTTGAAATGCACATCTTCTGACCACCCACCGGTGGTTCATGGGTAGTTATAAGTATGGTTAAAAGCTCCTAATTTACGGGTTATACTTATGGATACTCCACTTATATCTAGCCCACTTATACAACTACCCATGAACCTCCAAGTAGAGCCCTTTCATAGCCCTTAAAAGGAACCCCTACAGATCCCTTAAATGGAGCCCGTTTAAAAGATCCCGTATACAACTACCCATGAGCCTCCAAGCAGGCTATGGCGGCAGCCTCTCTGTGGAGGGCTCTGTGAACATCTCCGCCGTCAGCTCTGGCATTCAAGTCGAGACCCCAGCGTTGGATCGGCTCGAGGGGCCTTGCCAATGTTGTGTAGGGTTCCTTTAAAAGGGTTCCTTTAGGGGGATCTATAAAGGTTCCTTCAAGGGCTATAGAAGCGCTCTGACCTGGAGGTTCATGGATAGTTATTTGTGGGTTAGATATAAGTGGAGTGACTGTACTTATCATCCAGATTAGGGAATCATAACCCCACTTGCAACTACCCATGAACCTCCAAGTACGGGCCTTAACCCGTGTCAGGGTTCCTTTTTTTACGGTTTTTTAAGGGAGGGTTTACTAACGACTTAATGTAGTTGCCTCAATACTTAGAATAGATTGTGGGGTATATTGTTGTAAACCTTCGAGTGCTATAGAAATCCTGGCAGTAGCATGTTTTGAGTCGTTCAAGCACTTGTGTTGGATGCATGGCAGTACACATGTAACGACAGCGAAACGACAGTCGCCCAATCTGACATGTCCGCAATCTCTGCACCATCCATGCCAAGGTTGTTTCATACGCCTTAGGCGGCTTGGATGCTGAATGCGGCTCGCGCTTCTTGGCCATTCCGACGTCAGCAAGACGTCAATACTGTTGAGTGCACAAATCCTGCACCAAATCAAGCAGTCAGAGAGAGGGAGAGTACCAGAGAGGGAGATTACCCGGACCACCCGCTGTTTAACACTGATTTCCGGTCCCCAGAAAGTCGTGATCGTGGGCTCGACTAACAGTCCACTGCACCAGTCACATGGTCATGGTACGTTGCTGTCGATCTGAAAAGAGGGTCCAGGCCGGCTCTTGGTCATGGGCGATGTCATGATTCAGCATCTGGGTGGAGCATGGGAGGGCACTGCGAAAATCACCACAGAAGACTTGTTGCGCCAACAACTGCCCACAGTTGATGACACTGGCCTGTGAACCCGAAGCGGCCAAGGTAACCTTTCGCAGGTCCCGAATGCTTGCGGAGTGCATGCAGCCTGGACGGATGCTACGGTTTAGGGTTTAGGGAGTGGTTTAGAGTTTCCGGGTTTGGAGTTTGAGGGCTTCTGCCAGGCGCGAGCATGTTTCGGAGACACATCGTACTAGCGACAATACGACGTTTCTCCAACAGTGGGAGAAAGTAGCAGCAAGACCAAGAACCCACATGGTGCTAGCAATAATCAGGATAAGCTGAAAAACACACGGTCCTCATGAACATGGCGGCTTTTCAAAACTACCGATTGGGAGAACAAGGACAGCGCAGCATCAAGACAGAGAGAAATGCCCACGTAGTACTTGGAGTAGCCAGGGAGACATGAGTAGCACAACGAAGTATACTCATTGTGTTGCCAGTTTTTCAAACTGCGAGGCACACGCACCGAGTATTTTCTCACGCCTGTCGCGACACCGCGCAGAGCTCCTCAAAAAACACGCCACGGTTTAGGGTTTAGGGTTTAGGGATCAGAAGCCCCTAAACACTAGGCCCTAAACCCTAAACGGAGACCACAGGGCATCTAACTCCCAAGTCCCGCTTCCGAAACCATGCCCAATAACCCCCATTCCTACACCCGAAACCCTGAATTTCGAAGCCTTTCACCATAAGTTCTAAGCCCTGTTTCCCAAATCCTAGCTCTGAGTCCTAGAATTCTAGTTCCTAAACCCTAAACCCTAAGTCCCACAAACCCTACTGGCGGCTCCTAAACCCTAAACCCTAGATTTCCTAGATTCCCTAGATATCATCCTCCCAGGTGCATGAAGGCACCTCCTGCTCCAGCGCTGGAGGCCCTCTGCAGATTCGTTTCCACCGCTTTTGAGTTTTAGAGCAGGGTTCCGGTGTAGGATTTTGGGTTTAGGGTTTAGGGTACTAAACTACTAAACCCGGAAACTCCGCACCCCCCCTGAGGCATTCGGTTGAAAGGCTTAGGGTCGAGACGTTAGGGCTTGCAGAAGTTCGCTCTTCAGGTTTCTGTAAGCAGGGTTTGCAGCGTCTGGTTGCTGTGGTTATGAGTGGCGATGCCTCGAGACATCGAGTGCTTGGTGCTAGTTCGAAAGCCCTTAGGTTTGCAGGCCTGCGGCATCACTGTCTCACCCGGATTTGATGCAGCACATTTTTTTTACCAGGCTGCTTGCATTAAAGCTCGCCGAGAGTGAGTGCATCTTGCAAGCTTCACCGCGAGTCCTGGTACCACAAGCATGTCATGTCAAACCCCAAACCCCCAAACCCAAACCCCTCCACACCGGTATCCTTCGGGCTCACCCTAAACCCTAAAGCCTAAACCCTAAACCCAACCTCTTCAACCGCTTTCCTCCCCAGCTGCACAGGACACTTCTGGAATTCGTCCTCGATGACGGCCGATCCGTGGGCTCTTGGTCCCGTTTACAATGCCTCCGTGGATGGCACGGCTGCTGGCACAGAGAGTCTTGACTAGCATGGAAACAGCAACAGCATGTCTGATGGTTGATGAGTTGTTGATTGCTATGTTTGTAGGCTTGACAGGAAAGAACTCAGAAAAAGATGATGGTTAGTGACAACGATGGTGGCGACGATGATGACGACGACGATCATCATCATGGTGGTGACCACATCTGCAAGAATGGGCGACATCGTGAAAGCCGTTTTCGGATGAGGAGCTGCAGCCACTGACATGTTATGGGACTGTCCATGTACAACGACGCCAATGATCATGAGTTGTAGTTCTGTTGAAGGGCTGCTGTTGTAATGCGTTGCATACGGATGCCTGAAGCACGCGTTTGAGGTCTCAAGCATCACGTTTTCAGACGGAAGTGGCAAGCAGCCAACACCAAATCATTCTTGTTTATGCTCGTTCTTGACCCTGTTGATGATGTTGTGGTTGTGAACGGCGATGGTGGGCTGGTGGTGATGGTGGCGGCGGCAGTTTTGTTTGTGCCTTCGCCGTTGTCGTTTTGATGGTGGTGGTTGTAGTCGTTTCGTGCTGGTGGTGGGGGCGGGAGCGGTGGCTGCAGTGGTGCTGGTGCTGGCGCTGGTCTTGGTTGCGGTAGCTGCGTGGTCAGGGTGGCTCTTCATTGTTGATGCGTTGGCGGCTCGACAATGAGAATGACAAGGAGAAGGATGATAATTACTCGCATTTACGACCACAGTGCTGACTTCTCATAGCGGCTGCTGCCTTTTTGTTGATTGCTCCATGACATTGATCGTCATTCAGGTGAGAATCTGATACTCACGACTATGGCGAAAGTTCTGACATCAGCAGCGTCTCACACCAATACGACTTCTGCCCTAAAGCCTAAACCCCAATAAGGCCCATTACAACCGGCTTCTCCTTGGGCAGCCTCCGTGACAAGGCAGCCCGGCTTTTAGGTTTTTGCTTCAGCCCGTGGCATCCGGAATCCCCGAAGCTTGCCGCTTTGCTCCTGGCTCCCATGGAGAGACACTGAGTTGAGGCAGGGATGTCCGTGCCACAGAGCCTAAGGCTCTAGTGGACTTGAACCCTGCAGACCCCAAGTCGGAAAGCCGGCGATTCATCCGTCCTGTTGTATCGCTCCCTGACTTCACTCTCAGGTTATGGTTGTTCATGATTCCTCGGGTGGGCGCGTGGCCTGCGCAACATTCCAAACGCACCACGACGGGGGCTGCTATTCTGAAGAGGTGCGGGCAGCGTGTTGAAACCCGTGATCATCTTGATGGTGATGGCGATGGCGATGATGAACGTCCTGACCATGACGATGACAACAACCATATAGTAGTTCTGAAATGAATGATGATGTTGCTGTTGATGCTGTTGATGATGATGTTGACGATGATGGACAAGAAAGACGAGGATGGTGGTGACGACAGCGGTGCCAGAACAGTCCACTGTTCATCATAATCTCCACGTCATGCTCAGCTTTGTGATTATCAGCCTCGGCATTGATCACCAAGATCACGATGCTCACATTCGGCAGCATTGAAAATGTCATCGCCTTGTTGCCTTGCTGCCAGTTGCCTTTTCTCCGCCCGCATCAGTTTAATAGCCGTCATGGTTGCCAGCATCATCACCATCGTCGCCATCACCGTCATCATCAACAGCGCCTCCTCAAGCATAACCATATTACTGCATGCAAAGTCTTTATGTTTTTTTCCCAGAGGTCCCTGGGAACACAACCATTCCTCTTTTGAGTGCGCAGGCTCAGTAGCTCTGCCTCGCACTTTTGGCCACCTCGCAAGCCTTGCAGGAGTGGAGGCGGCAGGCGTGGCTGAACTTCTCCGGAGCCTTCGAGCATTCCGGCGTCAGTGCAGATGTTTTTCATCCGCGTGCAGTAGCTGTAGCGGTAGTAGGCCTACTCTACTACTACTCATACTACTACTACTACTACTACTACTACTACTACTACTGCTACTACTACGACGACGACGCCGACTACGACGACGACCACGACGACTAGGATGACGACGACGACGACGACGAATACGACTACGACTACGACTACGACTACGACTACGACTACGACTACGACTACGACTACGACTACGACTACGACTACGACTACGACTACTACTCCTCCTCCTACTACCACTACTACGACGACGACGACGACTACTACTACTACTACGCCGACTACGACGACAACCACGACGACTAGGACGACGACCGTGACCACGACGACGACGACGACGACGACGACAAATACGAATACGACTGCGACGACGACGACGAATACGACTACGACTACGACTGCTACCCCTCCTCCTACTACTACTACGACGACGACTACTACTACTACTACTGCTACGCCGACTACGACGACGACCACGACGACTAGGACGACGACCGTGACCACGACGACGACGACGACGACGAATACGAATACGACTGCGACGACGACGACGACGAATACGAATACGACTACTACTACGACTACGACTACGACTACGACTACTACTCCTCCTCCTCCTCCTCCTACTACTACTACTACTACTACTATTACTAATTACTATTACTAATACGACGACGACGACGACGACTACGACTGCTAGTACTACTACTACTACTACTACTACTACTACCACCTCCCTAGGCCCTAAACCCGAAATCCCAAGCACTCCGGAGTTCCGCTTGGTACGGGCCCAGGCGATGTGGGCCGAGCGCTGTCTGCATCTCCGGGCATGAGAGATGCCAGGACTGTTTGGGGGTTTTCGGGATTAACGGTTTTAGGGTTTAGGGTGGTAGGGTGGTATGGGTTTAGTTTAGAGGTTTAGGGGGTGTCGGTTTTGAAGTGGGTTTTAGGGTTTCGGGGTTTGGCGGCATTTAAGATATGAGAGGGGCTTCCCATCTGATGGCACTGCAAGATTCTGAAGCTCCAAGTTGTGGAGAGACAACGTGATGATGCAAACAAGCCCAAAAATCGGCCAAACTCCCAAAAAGTTCCATCTGCAAGCGCCGCGCTTGCTTGTTAAGCCTCATTATTGAGTCTTAAGGGCTTTTGCATCGTTCACTTTGTACCTGGCTCCACTAAGAAGTGGCGTTAGATGCCTCGTGTAACCGGTGCAGTAGATCGACTCCTCTCCGAAACCTGTCTCTGAGTCCTTCGGCTGCTGCCTTGGGTCATTTTCGAACGAACTCTCAGTTACAGGTGAGGGTTTTACGGTCCAACTTCTAGATTCCGCGGGATCTTGATGGCAGGTTTCGGGGTGTTTGGATTGGGTCCGCCCGGAAGGCTGTCAGCATGCCTAAGCTTTCGGGAGGAGTTGGGTCGAAGGATTTTTCAGGCATCAGTGAGAACCAAGCACCTCCACCCCGGAGCTTGATATCTTAAGCGCCACAACGAAATCCTGCAGCCATGTGCCCGCTAGGATGCCTGTTCAGCGGATGCACAGTGTGAACAGTTCCCGCTGAGAATTTGCCACCGGACTGAATGGGTCCTGCGTCTTGAACCAACTATTAGCTAATACTTGTGTCATCGTTGTCATCATCATCATCATCATCATCTCTGTTTCATCATCATCAACGTCTCATCATTATTTGTCATCGTCTCAACATCAACATCACCGTCAGCATATTCGTCATCACCCTCATCGCCGTCATCATCGCCATCATCCTCGGCATCGCATCATCATCACCAATAACAACACGACCATCACCATCGTCGTTGCCGTCATCATGGTCGTCGTTGTCGTCATCGGCATCACTAACGGTTTACTCGTCAATGTTGCCATATATGGATTGCAAGTGTTTCGCGGGTGACTGTCTGCACACCCCTTAATATGACACACTGGTTGACAAGCTTCTTGCTTGCATTGCGCCTCATGCCACTGCGGTTGAATGGTGCATGCACTGATAAGTTGCAGGGCCGACGGCCGTGAGAGATGCCGCAATGCGAGTTGTGCCCCAAAGCCTTGGGCGCAAACCCTGAGCTCTCAGCCGGAACCACAAAGAGAAGCAAAACCCTAAACCCAATGTCCGGAGTTTCAGCTTTGCCGAAAAAATTCAAGCTCATAAAATCGAGACTCGAAGGCCCAAGCCAAGCTTCCCCCTATCGGCAAAAACCAGCAGCGCAAGATCATTGCTCACTCTACCCTTACCCTTTCCCTTAAACCCTAGTTGAAACCGAAAAGCCCCTAAACCCCTAAACCCACCAAGAGTCACCTCTTTGCCTGGGCTTCTACGACCTCAAAGCCCCTCTATCTTTCGAGACTCAGGCAGCAGCGACACTTCTCAGTGCGTGCACAAGCCCCTTTTCGGCTCCTTGGTTCATTGCTCTCAGCTGTGCCAGGGTTTGGGGTTTAGGGGTTAGGGTTTGGGGTTTAGGGTTTAGAAGCGTTAAGAATTACCTAGACAGTTCCTTCTTATTGAACTCAGACTGTAAAGGAGCCCAAAGTTCTGTTCCCATCATCAAGGCCCCTTGAATAAACGAAATCAAGCCCGAACCCAGAACCGTTGCTGAATACTGGGGATTTGCCCATTGAATGCCTACATTAGCCCGGTCAATCTGAACTTCCAGCTCCTTTTTGCAGGGCCCTAGCACCCAAAAACACAAAAGCCCTTAAAAAGCCTTAAGGCCCTACTATCAACCTCAATGCCCTAAACGCGTGGCATCCCCTCTATCCCAAACCCCAGGAGCAACACGGACTTTAATGTAGACCACGGATGAACAAGTCCACTGACGCAAAGGGATTATAATTGGGATCCAAATATTCAGGCCGTTAAAAGAAAGGCACTCCACTATTCACACGAACACCCTAAAACTTTTAGACAGCCCCAAACCCTAAAACTCCAAAGCCCTAAAATCCTAAACCCTTCAAACCTAAGCCCTAAAAGCCTACACCCTAAACCCTGCGAAGGCCATCCAGTCGGAGCGGATCTTGGCGCGGCGTGCCTTTTCTTCCTCATTAGCGGTGTTTCGGCTGCAACTCTCTGGGGTATTTACAGTGTGCGATCAGGCTTACTGAGGGTTTAGGGTTTAGGGTTTAGGGGGGGATACTATAAGGGTTGCTGTTGATGATACAAATCCTGCATTACCTGAAGGACCCTAAACTATGGGAATTATGGTCTATTCCTTATTATGGGTAATGCAGGATTTATACCATCAGCCGTATGTAGCGGTTTAGTGTTTACTAGAAGGGTTTCTATCAGCAAAACGTCGTTGAAAAATGTAGGTTTTTAGCAACAAAATCTTCCGTGCTATAGGGGTTACTACAAGGGATGCTATATGGGCTACCATAGGGCTCAAAAGTGGTTTAAGGTTTCGAGGCATTAAGAATTGGAACAGGGTATGTATGTAAATATCTTTATGAAGAGACTATAAAGAGACATCATTACGAATAGTGCAGACCTGACTCTAATCAAGCCTGACATGGAGTTTTCGCTAAATGGGCTCCATGCGGATTCTAGGAAAATCCTAAACCCTAAACTCTAAACCCTAAACTCTAAACCCTAAACCCTAAACCCTATAAGGGTTCGGTGTCCGACGAAAGGGCTTCGGTTCCTGGGCGACAGGGTGTGGGGCTTGGGGTTTCAAAGGTTTCGGGGGAGATGGGGCAGGGTGCCACTTTGTGTGCATGTACAGCTGCACTTAAGAAAGATATCCTAGCAAGGTTTGGTCTCATGGCTCTTTTGATGGCTGACTTGAGGCGCAGCCGCCTGAAATCGCGAAATGTGTCCGAACCCTTAAATCCCAAATTTAAAAAAAACGGCACGAATCCTTGGGGCACAAATCAAATCGGTGTTTCCTGAGGCCTAGCTCTAAGCGCCGGGATTGGCGGCGGCGGCCTGTATGTGCCGCTGCTCATGATCATCCTCGGCCGCATAGCTGAAGTAGTGGACGGGTTTAGGGTTTAGGGTTTAGGGGTTTAGGGTTTAGGGAGAACAAGATTGGAACTTCGCGGTTCAAGGTTGACGGGGAAAAGGGGGGGAGAACAACCAGAACACTGCTCTTGAAGAGCATAGCCGTTTGATTTAACTGGTTGCTCTGCTGTCTTTTCTAACAGCGAAGGCTTTGTCTTCGTTTCGTGCCTTGGTAATGGCACGGAACAGAAGCTTGGCAGAAGGATCAGGGAATGGGACAAAAAGCATCAGCAGTGAGCACAAGACACGGCAGATGCGTCAGCATCACACTCGAACAAACCTTCATCTTGTTGCGCCGAGATGACGAGGATGACGAACACAAACTGCTACTCCTAGGACGTCGATGAAGATTCTGATGGCTGTTTCCTCTGCTGACCACACTGCGTTAAGCTTCCTTCTATGTTGCTCTCCGGCCTTGCAGATATTAGCCTTTGTTCCGACGCACCCTCCCCCGGCAGGTGCAGTTCAAAGATCTTGTTCTTCCTGCGCTGCAAGCGTCAGACTGCCTAACTCCGACATCTCGCAGGGCGGAACCCTCTACCCGAAGCCCTAAATTTTGTTAACAAGCTGGCACAGCCTTGGCTGAACTCAGTAGGTCCTCAGTGCGCTGAGATGAGGCTTTCAGGTCCATGAAGCCACCGCGATCTCGCAGCCTTGCCTGGCAGGAGGCACGCAATCATCCTATCCTGGATGTGCAATGTAGAAGACGATGACTTTTTGGATGCGACCTCATGTGCAAACGTGAATCGAAACCGTCGAAGCAGACTCACTGTGCTGGCCTTGCCCAAACTGTTCGGCCTTGGGAGGTGCCGCCAGCGCTTTGATCTACAATGTCCGCCAGCGGCATCCATCCGGGCTCAAGCCCATGATTGACTACGACCTCGTGCCACTTGGGCAGCAACCTGCATTGAAGGCTGTCATTCTTGGCATAGGTAGCATGATTGGCAACGCCATTGCATGTGCGCTGACGCTCGTGTACCTCGCACACCGTTGACAAAGCTTCTTGAGTTTGCTGCATGTGCTCGCAACTTTGAACGCGCTTGTCATTCAAGTGACACATATACTGGACTCATGAAGTTTTATACAGCAAGGCACTGAAGGTGGCAGCCGGTTCGGCTCGAAAGGTCAATCTTTAACAACACTGTCTGCTACTGGTATGGTCTTTGCCAAATTCTCTCCCGCAAGTTCTTAGGAGTTAACTTGTGGCCTAGCGCTCTGCTTCTGTCCATGGAGTTTAATTCAATGCGATGGTCAAAGAACCGCAATCTTCTTGAAGATCCATTAGGTAATGTCTCAAAACTGGAATCGGTGCTACCTATAGTCTCCATTGTAGTTCCTTTTTGGGGTTACTTTTTGGGATCCTTAATATAGAATTGATTAAACCAAAAAAAGGAACTACAATGGAGACTATAGGTATTGTTGAATACTCAAGAAAGGCTCATCTGACCACTCAGGTTGATCATGGGCCCGAACTTGCTGGTGGGAGCCATGGCTTCTTGGCACAAAGCCGACAGTTGGCAGTACTACTGTTGATGATATAAATCCTGCAGTACCTTAAGGACCCTAGACTATAGGAATTAAGGTATATTCCTTAAACTTATTATGGGTATTGCAGGAGATATATAGGAATATACCCTAATTCCTCTAGTTGAGGGTCCTTAGGGTAATACAGGATTTATACCATCAGCCCTAGGAGTTTGCTGACGTTGCGCATTTTTTTGTGGGGCAAAGCGCGGCCCCAGACCCGGTCCTCGGCTGCGGAAGGTCGGTAGCTTTCTGAACTTCGCGCTGCCCTCCTGGTTGATTCTTGGGATGTTGGTGGCCATCCTCTCCCATTCGGTTTTCAAAACTTTCAAGAAGGCCTGGCTTTGCGGGTTTTTTTGGGGGATTGTGGGGTTTAGAAACAATTCCGGGCCAGGTTTGGGGCTTCAATATGGCCGAGTCTCCGCAAGGGAAGGTGAGGCAGATCGGTAGCGAAGCGGTTGTTCAGTCCGACTTGCTGGTAGTCGGCTTGGGCGAGCATTTATCATCCTGTTGGCAGACTTCCCTGTGGAGGGGAGCTTCTTTGCCCATTCGCAAGCATGTTTCTTGCAACTCGTCAGAGACATGTTGCGAAATGGAACATGCCGGACCCCTGAAACCTGGACCTAAACTAAGCCCTAAGCACGAAACATCCCTAAGCGCAAGACAACGACCGAAGAGGCTGCAGTACCAGATATTCCGTGACCATCGGCATGCTTGCAGACTGACGGTGATAACCGCAAGCTCGAACTCTTCATCCCTAAAGAAGCCCGAAGGCTTAAGCCCTTCACCCGCATTCCTCAAATCCGAAACCTGCCCTACAGAGTTTAGGGTTTAGAGTTGTTGGTTTACAGCTTAGGGTTTGTTGGTTTAGGGTTTAGGGTTTAGAGTTTTTGGTTTAGGGTTTAGGGTTTTTGGTTTAGGGTTTACGGTTTGGAGTGTTTGGTTTAGGGTTTAGGGTTTCCACCCTCTCCGGAAGCGAGCTTGGAAGGCCCTGGAGACGTTACGGAAGGAGCGCGCGGGAGAAGTCCGTGGGTTGAAACCGAACAGCCAAGGCCTCAGCAAGCGTTTCGGGTTTAGGGTTGTAGAGTTTAGGGATTTAGGGTTATAAGGTTTAGGGATTGGGGTTTTAGGGTTTAGGGTTTTAGGGTTTCTTGACCCTGTCCAGTGCGCGGTTGCTTTAGTTACTGCCGGTGCTTTCTTGGTGTTGCTTCTCCGGTGATTTGCAGGCTGCCTGTGGCAATGCTCGTGGTTGCTGCCAGAATTAGACTTAATTAGACCATGCAGTAGGTGTTGTTTTGATTGTGATGGTCGTTGTTGTTGTCGGTTTGCAACGGTGGCCGGCGCTGCTTCCTTGTTTGACTTGTCACGATGTCAACTATGGATGCATGACCGTTATAACTTATTAGAACACTAGACAGTCGTGCTGTTGATGCGGCGGTTGCTGCCCGTGTTGTTGGAGTTAGGAATACCGATTAAAAGATCGTCACTCGCCATTGGATTTGCAGCACCGGTCAAAAGATCGTCGGTCGACACTGGATTTGCAGCATTTCAACCTTCCTAGCCACCGGATTTCAGGTCTAAGCCGTGCAGAGGACGATACTTCGGCTGGCTGACAGTCCTCCTATTCATATCAAGAGTTTACCCATTTTCGTGACTTTCTTGGGACGTGCTCAGCCCGTAACCTAGGCCCAAACCCTGTGGGCTTTCGGATCCAAGGTGATGCCCGACTCTCCAAGAACCCCATCGAGCGATGCCTGAAGCGACCCGGCAGTCTAGGGCACAGCCCCAACGTGCTGACCTTGATGGGCAGTGATGGGTCCTTCCAGGATACACTACAGTTTAGGGTTTATGGGGGGCGCGATGTAATCTAGGCTGGAGCCTGAACCTGAAGCCTAAACAGGGGATTCCCCACGTGGTCACAAAGTTCAACACTCTTTCCCTGGCCTGTAGTGGACTTCAGCACATCATCTGTCTTATCCAGGCTGTCGCACATACCAGTCGCAATGGAAATACCTCCGAAGCTAGTGGAACAAACGCTGAAACATAATATGTATTCTAAGATGATGTTGTGTTTGTTCACTGCATGCATGGATGGATGAATGGATAAGTGGACGGACGGACGGACGGAGGGATGGATGGATGGATGGATGTGTATGTATATGGACTGTGCATGTATGTGTATATGTATGTGTAAGTGTAATAATACGCGTTTGACAAACAGATCCCCAGACTACTATGCGAAAAGCCGTAAAGTTGCAAAGTATCGATCCTAAAACCCTAAAGCCTTAATGTAGACAGCTGCGAGTGCACATCTTCACGCTCCCTTCACGAAAGGCTCTCTGTGTGTCTGTGTGGGTGCGTATGTGATTGCGTGATTGCGAGTGCTTGCATGTGTGTTCGTGCAGCACTCTGCACCCGACACACGAAACCCAGAATGTGTTGAACACACTGATAGTAATGGTCGAATTGGCAACACTCGCCTCTTCACATCAGGACACCGTTAACGACTTCAAGCCTGAATATTGCACAACATGGCTCTCCCATAATGCCTGACGATTCCCCCCTCTCCTCAGCTCGTATATTGCTGTTATCCTCGTCATGCGTTAATCGCGCTTGTGTGGCTATACCTGTCAAGGTTCGTGGGACTGAGCAAGCGCTACGCAGAGTTCGAGGAGCCATGGTACAGTCGAGGTAGTGGTTCTCAACGGGTCCAAAGCAGAAGGAAAGCCCACAACATCTGCTTGAAAGCTCCAGGCTTCAACTCCGTGAGGCCTGCCCAGAGGACCCAATACCCCTTAATTAGGGAATATACCTTATATTATAGGGGCCTTAATATTATGATTTAAGGTATATTCCTGAATTAAGGGGTATTGGGTTCTCTGGGTGAATACTATTTCCACCAGTGCCATCATCAGCGGTTTGATCTATTGGCATTCCTGGTCGAAAGCCGTTATTCCGTGCCTCCTTGCTGATGCTGCTGATCATAGTGACGAAGATTCATGCTGTTTGAGACTTGCTTCGCGAAATGATGATTTCGACCCGAACCCTGAATTTCCAACCCGATGGGCCCCGAAATCCCCAAGACCCAACCTGCTTGCCGGGAGGACCCCGCAGCTTCGCTGCCCCCGGCCGTCGTCGGCCATCGCACCGAAGTCGACGCAGGCACCCCAGGGCCATGGGATGACATGGGCCCTAAGTTTACTCTAAACCCCGAACCCGGTACCGGCATATGCGGCATAGATTCGCAGGGCTTCGAGTTGTTTCAGTTTTGAGAGCTCTGTAGGATGTCTGGGGTTGGGGACCAGGAATCCCCAAGTCGTCGTTTCAGGAGTTTGGGGTTGGGTTTTTGATGTCGGGGTCTAGGCCCTAGACTTCTGGGTGGCTTCGTCGGACGGTTCTTTTCCGCCTGGTCGCAGTCATCGTCGCTGCGATTGTGGTTGTCTTCGTCTGTGTTGCTCTTAGTTTCGCTTGTGATGATGGTCATCATGGGGAGGAACTGTGCTGTTGTCAGTAGCAGCTTTTGATCAATACTCTGAGTGCTTCGGCGCCATTATTCTGACTACAATCGCCATGATGATCGTGGGTTTCGGCAGAAACCTTAGTTCGACGAGTTTCAGTTTCGAGGGGCTGTCTGTGAGCGTGCTCGATGTTCCGGGATCCGTGTTGGGTTGTCGTGGCTTTGGGCACCTGGTTCCACATAGGTTCCTTCAGAAGGAGGTGGGACTGTCGGGAGTGGCGCAGCGGCGAAGGGGAGGTTATGGACGACTTTGTGAAGCTACCAGCTAGCAGCCTCCGCGACAACCTCACTTCTGCCACTCTCAGGGCAGATCAAGCTGGATCTTCAGGACTCCCTAGAGAAGGATCCCGAAGGCGCATGGGAGTAGGGGACAGAAGGATCTAGCTTCAAGGGTCGCCAGCTAAAAACTTTTGAGCCCAAGGCTCCTAAAGTTTTGAGGGTTCCATTCCAGGTATGGGGGGGAGATTTCACCCACTTCAAGTCGAGGTCCTTGCTGTCTGGTCCTACTGCTGCTATACTGCAACTTTACTGCGTCACTACCTTTACTACGACGACTGCCCCAAATGCCACAACAACTACCACTACTGCAACTGCAACTGCTACTACTACTACTACTACTACTACTACTGCGCCTACTACTACTGCGCCTACTACTACTGCTGCTGCTACTACTACTACTACTACTACTACTATTACTACTACTACGTCGACGACGACTACTACTACTACTACTACTACTGCTACTCATCACATTCTTGACCATTGTTCCTGCAGCCATCGCCACCTGATTCTTCAAGCTCATGACCCCTTTGCCGCTTCACCACCCCAGACACCCCCTAAGCCCTTCACCGTCGCACCTGAAAGGTCAGATCATCGCCGCAAAGATGACCCGGGAGCCGTCTCTGGACACAGCACAGACCCAGCAGAGTGCGCAGAGCCAGTTTTCGGAGCCCCAGTACCCGCGAAGCAAGCTCATAGGCTGGGACTCGCCGCTGTGTGTGTGTGTGCGTGTGGATGCATGTATACATAGCACGAGCGGGACAGAGAGAGGGAGGGAGAGAGAGCCAGAGAGATATGCATAAACGAGAGAGAGAGAGAGAGAGAGAGAGAGAGAGAGAGAGAGCGAGAGAGTGGAGAGAGTATGCGTAGAGAGAGAGCGCGAGAGCAAGACAGAGACCTGCCACTATGCCCGGGAGAGAGATCGAGAGAGAGAGAGAGAGAGCAAGACAGATAGACAGAGACAGAGACAGACAGACAGATAGACAGACAGCCAGCCAGGCAGACAGACAGACCGTTGGACAGACAGATAGACAGACGGACAGACAGACAGACAGACAGAGAGAGGTGCATGCCCACGCAAGCAAAGAAGTAAGCACATAAGTCACATAAGCAGAAAATTTGTGTATAGACACAGTATATATATATACATACACATATATATCTATCTATCTATCCATCCATCCATCTATCTATCTATCTATCTATCTATCTATGTATCTATCTATCTATCTATCTATCTATCTATCTATATATATATATAGAGGGAGAGAATTCATGTTTTGGCTTCGAAGTGCATTTGAGGCTGTTTCGATGTAGAGATATATCTGAAACCAAGTTGTATCTCCTCGTTTGTGGTTGGATGCGACTTGAGAAGTCTCTGATTGTTTGCCTCCAGACTTAACTTGTGTTTTGTGTGCATGTGTCTGTTCGTTCCTTTATAGGAGTATGCAACGCAGCACGCACGCATGCACAGACCTTCTTTCTTTGTCTCGTGCTCTCTATCTGGCTCCCACTGTGTATAGATAGTTGTAGATGCTATTTACGTATACAGACATATTTGTAAGGAGTACAGACACATCTGTCTACATACGTATGTACTCACGTTTAGACATGTACCTCGGCGACCTGCTGGTTTTAAGATACAGTACAACACACGGTAGCTTGCTATGAATTATCGCTTAGGGCTTACGGTTGAGAGTTGATGGGTCAGGGTTCAGGGTTGGCAACAGGTGATTGGCATGCCCTAACGTACCTTCTTATACTGCAAGTAGGCACTGCAAGTAGGCAGAGTATTTCCTATCTTATGTCGTAGTCCAACATGGAGTCATACAGCTTGGTGTGGCAGATTGCGGCACTTAGGTACAGCACCATCGAAACAGAGCCTTAACAAGGAAACTGGTACAGCGCCATCTTAAATACTGTCGATGGAGAAGATCTTGTGCCGGATACCTGACACTCCCTTTGTAATTTCTTGGAGTTCGGCCTATAGCTGTGGCCTGAGAACTCAGGTTTACCGAAGCAAGGTGGTGAAAGAAGTCAGGCAACTTGAACCCCGAATCCTACCGTCTTAGGACGGCCAATGATTCCAATTCCCCAACCATGAATTCCAAACGGAGCACTTTCCAGGTCTAGAGCTCTGAACGGTGAAGGACAGTAAACCACTTTGGCACTTCGCACGTCAAACTTCCCAGGTTTTTCGTCGAACACACCACACTGCATTCAAGACCTGCCTCTATACATGCATGGTTTGATAGTAAACCCTAAGCCGCTAAGCCCCTAAACCCCTAACCCCTAAACCCCTAAACCCTAAACCCCTAAAACCCTAAACGGAGGCTTCCTCTTGATGTGGCTGGTCTTGGTTTGCTCCATCCTCTTTCGCGGCGGCCATGCGGCTCCGGGCATCGTGGATGTATGCTCGAGCATGTCACTCAGATGCAGAGTTAGGGTTTAGGGTTCAGGGCTTTAGGGTTTAGGGTTTAGGGTTCTCAGATGCAGGTTAGGGTTTAGGGTTGTTCCGGGGATTTTTGGGCCTGTTCTTCTTACTGTACAGTGGCTTTAAGTTGTTTTGGTTTCCTTACATCGGTATGATATCTTGGGTGTTGACCGGTTGGCGTGCGTGTGAGTACACAGGAGTATGAGTCTCAAAGATCTAGCTGGCTCTTGCATCCTCATCTTCTAGAGGTTCATTTGACCGCTCGCTCCGGTTTCTGTTTTAAAATCGCCTGCCTCAGATTGCAAGGTACTGGGTCATCGCTGCAGCCACTGCAGCGCAGCTTGTCATCCTCAGCATGTCCTCTTCCGCCAATGCCATTCGCATGGAGGCGGAGCGAGGCCGCTGGTGCCGGCAAAAGCCTAGCAGCCTAAGCTCGAGGTCACTTCGCCGAAGCTATGGTATGATCTCTCTGCAGGCCTTCAACACTTGACCTGTCTACGATCTAGTCCAGAGCTTCGAGTTTTTCCTAAAACCACACACAGCCTTAACCCTCACAGCCCAGTACGATCTCAGAGCTTCTCGCGCTAATCCCTAAACCCTGAACTGAACAAACCCTCAGTTCATGCGGGCCGACCGCCGCAAGTGGAGGATGCGATCCCATGGACGCCTGGAACTCGGCCTGGGGTGTTCATTCATGCAATCTTGTTCTCCTGCAATGAAAAGCAAGCAAGAACAGTCTTTGGTCTTTTGAACAGCAGAAATGCTCAGCCTCGGAGCACTACGAAGGCTTCTGAAGCTTGAACTAACTAATTGGAGCCTTTGCACCCTAAACTTGTCTTTAAGCCTCGCTCAGTGCACTGACACGTGTGCAGGTTGCGAACCGCAGTATACGTCTCCGTGTGGTCGCTCTTCGCCACGGGCCAAGATGGGCTTGGCTATTAATTTCTATCTATACAGGAGCTTCAGTCTTGACAACCATTGTTCCAGTATTGGCATAACATTAGCCAAACCACACGGTTGGGCCACTACACCTTTTTGTACCAGTACCTTTTTCACGATGCACGGTTACATCAGAAGCATCAGCTCCAACAGTGGCAGCGTTCGTCGTGGTCATGGCCTGTGGTCGTGGAAGCGTCAAAGTCGTTCTGGATGCGCAAGGGTTCCAACTCGTCCTGAGAGTTTGTCATCTCTTAGAGTACAAGCCCCACTACTGGTGCTGATGCTTCTGGTGCGGCCGTGTGTCGTGCCAGGGGTAGTGATAGCAAAGTGTAGTGGCCCAAAATGGCCCAAACCAATAGAAGTGCTAATTTAATGCTATACCACTAATCGATTCGTTTCCCCTAGATGTTTAATGCCCCCCCCCCC